>JAHWFP010191257.1:58485-89416 GCA_023313725.1 Lithobius niger
GATTGAGTTCTGGGGCTGGGGTTTTATACACAATACCGGAAGTAGGCGCGGACGCAGAGGATAGCTGCGGGGGTCCGATTGGCCAAGGGCCTCGAGAACAATGGAAAGTGGGAGAAGTCGGTTGAACAAAGGGACTGGGTGCAGAGCCGTTTGAAAGAGTAGGGACATGTAAACGGAAAAGATAGGCATGTTTTGAGTTTTACTCAATTGAACATTGGGAAATAGGCCTTTACTTTGTACTATTGGCTACGGAATGAACATTTACATGTTTGCAACGTGAATAGGCTCTTGTTAAAACTTAATACTTTGGCTTGGGTAATGCATAAAGCATTACTATTAAATTTTATAAGCTTTAACTGTAAACTGCAGTGTAATACACCACAACTAGTTTTGGCTGGGGGGGGGGGGGAGAGAGGGAATCGAGGATTCAAAGTTTTTGCACAGTTTGACTTTCGGATTGGGTTTGAACAGATCATTTATAAATATCTTTTGGTTTTTAATAGTAGATCAAGCTATCAGTAGTGTTTGAAAGGTCTCAGTCAGGTTTAGAGGAGAACTGAAACAAACATATATACACTGAAAATTCGTGTCCGGTAGAATGCCAGGTCGTAGTACGTTTGGACACATGATAGCGTTTCTGGGGGTAAAAAGATTATAATAAAAGGATAAATGTGGTTAAATAAACTAGCTTAGTAGGATGCTATAACGCATTAAGTAACTGGGAACGTTTTAACGTTTAATTTGGAAGTTAAAATTGATCGTTGTGGAAATTTTTCATATGGATTGCGGCCGACAAACACAAAAAATATCACACTGTAATATCGGCTTGCCGAAAAACGATTGGAGAGGATACATCACCTCCAAAAATCAAAAAACACGTGGAACATTTTTTTTTCCTCTCGGCGACTCGGCCGGGGAAAAACCCCAAATTCAAACGCCTGTATCTCCCAAGAAAATGGACCAATCCGTCTCATCTAAACAGCTCTTAACAGCCACGAACTTTATCTGTTTGCCCCCGCAAACAGAGCACGAAAATTCCGTCTACAAGTCATTATACAGCATTTAGAAAAACGCACGAAACTGAAGCCGTAAAATCACCGTAGCACACGAGACGCCATTTTTGACACTTGTAAAAATTTGTACTTACTATTTATTTTCACTTAGGCATAAAGCCGAAAACAATAGTTTAGTGTTTGTAGGGAGGAGCTTCCTCTGCGAAGGTACTTAACCTCCTACTTAATTGTACAGACAACTTTGTGAGTGTGATATTTTTTATTGTGTTGAACTGCAGCAACTTTTATGAAAAATTTCCACAAAGATCGTCGCCTGTCCTTAACTTTGATGTTATTTATTTTACTCAAACTTAAATGCGTTGTAGCATTCTCTAAGCTAATATATTAATTCTTTTTATGCATTCTTAATAATAATTTTTTGCCCCCAAAACGCTACCATAGGTCCAACCTATACAGATATTGGCAATCACCGGACACAAATTTTTGTGTATATATGTTTTGTTTTAAATCTCTGCAAATCCTGACTGACCCATCCGAATGTTGCTACTAGCTTGCCCTACTATTAAAAACCAAAAGATATTTATAAAAGATCTGTTTTCATACAATCCGAAAGTCAAACTGTGCTTAAAAACTTCGAATCCACAATTCCCGCCCCCCCCCCTCCCCCCCAGTCAAAACTAGTTGTGGTGTATAACACTGCTGTTTCCAGTTAAAGCTTATAAAATTTAATAGTAATGCTCTCTGCCTTACCCAAAGCCAAGTATTAAGCTTTAACAAGAGCCTATTCACGTTGCAAACATGTAAATATTCAATCTGTAGCCAATAATACAAAGTAAAGCCCTATTTCCCAATGTTCAATTGCGTAAAACTCAAAACAGGCCTGTCTTTTCCGATCGTACATGTCCCTACTCCTTCAAACGGCTCTGCACCAAAACCCTTTGCGATACCGACTTCGCCTCCCACTTTCCATTGTTCTCCTGGCCCTCAGCCAATCAGACCCCTGTAGCTATCCTCGGCGTCCGCGCCAACTTCCGGTTACGTGTATAAAACCCCAGCCCCAGAACTCAATCGTTAGCACAGCTCCGAGCGCTGCTCGGGAGAGCACAGCTCACAGATCTCTCAAGCTAGAAGGGTCACGCCGGTCGGGTGTGGAGATGTCACGTCCGGGATTGCCATGCCGGGCAAAATGGTAGTGGTTGTAAGTAAACTAGTTTAACTTTAGAAGTTTATCTTTAGGACCCCCAATTCTAAATTTATAGTCTAACTTAAATTAACCTCTAGCTTGGAGTCTTTATGGTTGGTAAGCCTTATCGGCATTGCTGGTCTTTACCACCATAATGTTAGAGTAGGCATCTCTTACTAAAAAGCCAGTTTCTTACTTTGTTCATCTTTTAAATGTAAACAAAGGGACGGTTTGATCTTCGCGAGGAAAAATAACTGTGGGACGACTTGAAAACTACAGTTGTCAAATATAGTTGTAACTTAGCGGACGCGGTTCAGCTTCCTGGGTATTCCTGGATAGGAACCCAAGATAAAAATGCTTTTTCTTGTCTAAATTAAATGTTTAAGAATCAACTTCGTTGTTCTTGTTGAAAAAAGTGAATTACTAAAATGTAAATTCTGTTAAATTGTTTTTGCCAAACTTGTCAAAAGCTGAACTGGTGACCTAAATGTAAAAGTGTTATTTTTATTATTCTGATGTTTTAAAATAAAAACCAAGAGTTTTTAAACCTCAGGTTCGTTCCCTAGTAAGATTAATTGTCTCTAGTGTAAATTATTATGTAGCCCATTTTAGCTTTATACTTCGTTAAGCAGTTAAATTAATCCACCGTTGGTGGCAGTGGATTACCGGAAGCATTAAGGTTATGCCTAGAATAGGACACCGACGCTCCATCCCCCATGCCGGACTGTAGCCCATGCTGTGTTTATTATCGTAAAAAGTCGTAATAACCACGTAACCTGATGCAAAGAAGTACTCGTCAACCAAGGATGTCGGGGGCGCTACAAGCACCTCAGCCGTCGTAGCGTCCGCCGCTACAACACTTCAAATGGTTGTCTGTACAAATCCTCGAGGTTCAGTACCTGCGCAGAGAAAGCTCCTCCTAAAATGCACTAAGCTAGTGTGTTCGGGCTTTTTGCCCTAAAAAGAAAAGAATAAAATACAAATACAAAAGTACAGAGTTTCATCATGGCGGCCATGATGAAGGTGCGATGTGGTGGGTTTGAGGTGATCTTCAAACATAGTTTAATGGTTCTCCTGGCGGAAAGTCCGGATTTGGGCTTCCCCAAGAGTCTTGTGTTTGGACAGGCTATTGAATGTCAAAGAGTTTGTAAAAATCGGACCATTATTGCAAAAACGGCTAGATATGCCTCGGCGAGGCATTTGGGTGCCTCAAGAAAAAAAATTTTAAAATTTTGAAAAACAGGCGTTTTTCGGTGGCGCTCGTTTACACTTAGTGAAGTTTGTTAGGTTTGTTAATTGGCAGAAAATGATGGAACAAAGCTGGAGTGTACCAGCCAAGAACAGACAGTGTATTGGGAGCCTCCGACCGGGAGGGAGCTGAGAAATTTGTGAAGGATGAAAAAATGTCGAAAGGTCCAGACAGCGAAAAAGTCTCCCTTTCCCCGTTTTTTTTTATTTAAATGTGGTCGTAACAGAAATTTTGGCTTGGCACAGTTGGTGGACATTTTTAATGTTTTTTGGAGTCAGGAATATTTTGTAGCCCGATCAAGCAATAACCTTTGGCTTTGAATTTGCATAGGTCGTAGGGGATTTCGGAGGTTGGCAGGGCAAACAGTTGGATTATGTCGGGATGAAGTGGCTTGAAGTCGGTGGCACTGTCAAATTCCCAGAAAGAATAAGATTGAAGATTGTGAGCCTCGGAGGTTGCTTTTATGGATCTGCAAGCTTCCGTGATGTCCGTTTGTTTTTGACGATATTGTTCATTGAATGTGATCAGGGATGATTGTTGAATCTCATCTTCAAGAGGTTCTTCCCCATAAATGAAGGGTTTAGTTGGGAGAGAAGGTGGCTTGATTCGTGGGTCTGAGGGTTTTGAGCCCAAGAGGGGGTGTTGAAAAACGGCTCAGGGTTTTGTAGGATGGCTTCATGGATTCAATTAGTGACGAAATTGGATGGAAGATCCAGAGGCAAAACACTACAGGTGGGTTTAGTCCATGATGTGGGGGTGCTGAGATTTCCTTTTTTCTTGCTAATGGATGGTGCAAAATGTTGTCGGTTAACTGCTTCAGTTGGGTGGAGTTTACCGAACGTAGATTGTTATTTTCCGTTTTTAGTTTGGCGATTGTTTGAGATTGTTTGAAAAGTTTATCTTAAAGATGGAGGAGAAAGGAGAACAAGTTCACCACCTTGTTGCATTGGTGGTGAACTGAGCTCTTGCGTGGTCGTTAAGCCTAAGTTTGTATTTTAATGTTTTGAAAATGCGGTCGTGGTTGACTTCAATTACCACCTCTGAATCTAGTCCATAGAGTGGGGTGTCGGATTCCACGAGAAGTATTGTTGGGGGGGTTTCAAAATCTTGTGGTGTTGAAGGTTGATCCGTTGGTGAAGTGGAGGAGGTTGTGTCGAGGTGCAACCGCGGTTCATCGGCGTCAGTGTCGTCATGCACTGGTGAATGGGGTGCTGCAGGGACTTTGAGGTCTGGAAACGGAGCGTCATCATTTTGGTTGCTTGGTTTTTCCTGCAAAGGTGACGATGGGCTTTCCTCAGGTTGTGAGGAGGGGGGCTTCGTTCTGGAAATTCACATTTCCAGAGCTAGTTGAAGGAATCGTGATGGCACTACCTGGTGTTATAGACAGAGGGGAGTTTACCCATGACTGCTGATAATGGGGTTCTGGATTGGAATGTGAGTGGAGTTTTGCCTGGGTTTTTAGGGAGGCTGGAGATAGTGCAAGATGGGGTTGCATTAAGGTTGGGTGTTGATGGTTAAGATGTTTGTCATTGTTTCTTTAACTCGGCTGCTTTGTGTTCCTTTGCCTGACGTTGACGAAAATCGTTACACATATCTTGTAGGGTTTTGTGTAGTACTCACATGCACGGTGGTATTGGCACAGACTTGTGAGGATCAAGGCGGTGTGGATTTAATAATCCAGGGCATTTGCAGGTTATCGGATCGTCGATAACAGGGGTCCGACCAAAATACTTATCTTCACCGTCATCGGGTTCGGTAGGAATTTTCACTTTGACCATGGTGTGAAGGAGAACAATTCCAGGTTTGACGGAACGCTATGTAAGCTTGAAAAGGATACAAAGGGATGTCACGTTCGTGCATGAGGCGGGAAACGAAAGCCCACAGTGGCGCGACCAGAAAATGGAATGGGATGGAGAGGGAGGGAAAGTAGCGGTGGCGCTGTGTGCAATAGTGGGCGGAGATAGAGGTGTGTACATTTGACGCCAGGGATGGTTTTCGTAGGTTGCGGCGGAGTTTTTTTTGTTTCCAGGCGGAAGAAAATGGTGGGGAGGGGAGGGGTGAGAGGGTTTGCGTTCCGAAGGGATTGAAGATTTCCGTGGTCGATGGCTTTCGTCTCGACTGATGCAGGGGTGGTTTCACAACGGCAAGTTGTCTTTGTTTCCAGCGGAGAAAAATTTAGGTTTGCCAATGAACGTTCGGGCTTATGGGTTATTCGTTTAGGAGCCATATAATGAAGAGTCAAAGGAGTTTTCGGAAGGACAAAAGGCTAAGAGCGTAATGTCGGAGGACGAAAGACCATTGGGACGTATGTAAGTTAACCCTGTGTTGGGGCTCCCATTGATTCGTTTTCAAGCTTGAATCGCAAGAAGGTTTTTTTCGGACGGCCGAAAATTGAGCGGAAATCTAGATGACATTTGGTCGGAGCGGTGGTGATTTTGTTTTTAGCAGAGATTCAACTGGTTCTTCCATTCCAAAAAATTTCGGAATCCGAAAGGTGGATGGCAGGTGGCGTTAAAATGATTTCCAAGAGAATGAATGTGACGCGGCAACCGAAAGGTGGACAGGCATCGAGACACCGAGGCCACCATGACGGAGATGGATCGATCCCGGGAGACAATGGGAAGGGGGCCACGATGTTTTCTTTTCCAACGACGAGAAGAGGTGGTAATCCCATCGACTGGAAAGGTTGAGAAGGGTTTTCAGAAGCTGACGAAGAAGATGATAGGGTTACAGGCTGTAACGGCGGATGCTACAACGGCTGAGGTGCTTGTAACGTCCCCAACATCTGGTTGACTTTATTCTTGGTAAAAATATTACTTTGGAGTGATTTGGTAGTTTATCAAAGCGCAGTTTGGCTACGGATCCGATGTAGGGAATGGAGCCTCGATATCTTATTTCATTTATAAGCCTAACTAGTAATATTTACACTAGGTACGTGCTGCCACCATGGTGGAGTGACGTTAATTGCAAAAATAACACGGAGTTTAGAATAAAAGTGGTTTTCTTACTATTAAAACTCTACAATTAACAAAGGGTAAGACAAACTGACGTTTAAAACTCTTGGTTTTATTTATGCAGTTCAACAAGAAATAGCAATTTACATTCACTAGTTTGTACAAGAAAGCTTTAAATTAAAGCACCGAGAATTTTCAAATAGAAATTCAAATACCGAACTACGGTTTCTAGTTTACAGCAACTTTACATTCAGGAAAGTTCACTACAGGTCTGTTTTAACCTCCTAATTAAATAAAATGCAGCCGCAAGTTACAATCAGGCCTCTAGTTTAGTGGTAAGAAGTGAACCTTCCAATCGGACTAAACTTCTTATTAAATCTGAACTAGTTCTGCTGCGACAAACACTAGCAATTTAGGAAGACTTTCACTTAAGTTATGCACTAAAATAAGTGAGATGACATGGTTTTAGGGAAGGGAACCACCCTGACTTTATGGTTAACTTAGACTAGAAACTGCCGATAGAAAAAGTTAAGTCCATAATTTTCACAAGCTAGAAGTTTAAGATTTTGAACCACTACCATTTGCCCGGCATGGCAACAATCGGACGGCATCGTCTCCCTTCCCGATCGGCGTGACCACCTCTAGCTTGAGATCTGTGAGCTGTGCTAAGGAGGGAGGAGAGCTGAGGCTTTGTCATGCTGGAGGAGAGGGTTCTGGCGACCAAAGCGCGGACTCACGAGGATGCTAGGTACCTCTGATTGGCTGAGGGCCAGGAGAACAATGGGAAGTGGGAGGAGAAATCGGCTGAGCAAAGGGTTTGGGTGTAGAGCCGTTTGAAGGAACGAGACCTTTGTTAAAGAAGGTGCAAATTGAGTTTTGAACTCATAATAAAGTGAATTGACCTGTCTTTTTAAACTACGATGTTATGCATCGCAACTATTGAATGAAGGGGGGGGGCGAAGTGTATAGCACAGAAATAAACATGGTGATTTAATCGCAGGAAAGCTAGTTGTTGACTTGGGAATGGTGGTCACGGTCGCCGATTTTTAATGAAGATTTCAGTGAAACTACATACAACAAAATTCGTGTCTGGAAAAATTAAAGTTTAAAATAAATCGTCGAGCTCTTGGTAGGGTTCAAGGGGAAAGTTAAAATAGCAAAAGATTAATTAATTAGCTCAGTAGAACGCATTTAAATATAAATTATTTGCAGTGGCATATAACTAGTTTGGTGAAAGTCGGACCTTTTTCATAACGTTTGTGGCCATCGAACTGGAATAAAAAACAGTTCTAAGAATGGATTCCAACATATATGTGAGGTTAAGTACCAAAAGGCAGCCCCTCCTATGAACATAACTAGGCTAGTGTAATTTGGCTTTATGCCTAAAAGAATATCAAGATAATAAATTACATATGTAAATAGATTTCGAATAACGGTAACCGGAAGTTGCGAGCGCTGCGGCCCAGTTTGGAGTGTTTTTCAAAATGGTGTGGAGATCGAACGGTGATGAATTTTATAATTCTGTTTCTGCAGGATTTTAGTAGAAGTGTTGGGCTATTAAGAGCTTCAAAGATGGGTCGATTCGGTCCATTACTCGTGGAGATATACTTAGTTGAAGTGCGAGGTCTTTTGGCGCTGGAGTGCCAAAGAAAAAAAACAGTGTTCTGGAAAAAGATGATTTTCCCCGAGGTTTTTGATTTTTGGAGTCCGGGTAGCCTCTCCAATCCGGTTTTCTGGCAAAAGCCCTTTACAAGGCCAAAGGTTGGTCCAAGAGTGGACCCTTGACCAAACAGCCGAAAGGTGGAAGGATGGATGGGTGACGGTCATTGTGATTGCAGAGGGTCAGACTCGCGAGTCCGTGGAAAGGGAACCACGATGTTTTCGGTTCTTCTCGTGAAAAAGGGGAGTCACTTCGATCTCGGAAGTTACTCATTATGATCACTTTCAAAAACAGGATACTGTCAGTATCTTGCAAATTTTCGATTGTATTTCATCAGGCAGGGTCAAGAAAAATTGAGTCTTCAGGTTACATTTCCGTCTGCTTGCTTTTTCGTTTGCTTGCTTGAAATACAATCGAAAATTTGCAAGATACTGACAGTATCCTGTTTTTGAAAGTGAGCATAATGAGTAATTTCCAAGATCGAAGTGATTAAACAGCGTTTCAAAGTAATTCAAGTAAGCCTAACAGTTTATTTTGTGAAAAAGGGGAGATGAAAGACTCTCCAGGGCCACGTTTCCATTCGTGAAGGATTTGAAGAGCTGCCGTTTCACTGTCACCGTCTCATCAGCCGTCCATTTCCTCTTGCTTGTTGCTCTCCTGAGCCTTTCAACTCGTTAAGAACAAAACGTGATCCTGAAGAATCGATCGTTTCTCCTTTGTCACTGAAAACGAAAACACCGTGGCGCCCTTCCCGTTGCCTCCAGGGACCGACCACCGCCACCTGTGGCCTGAAGCCTGACCAGCCTTTCACCTTTCGGCTGCTGTTTTTCGGCCGCATTGGCTCACGGTACCCGTCTCCCCTTGTCTTCGGAAAGCCGAAAACAAGGAGAGACGGGGAGACGGTGAAACCGTGAGCCAATGCGGCCGAAAAACGGCAGCCGAAAGGTGAAAGGGTGGTCAGGCTTCGGGCCACAGACGGCGGTGGGTCGGTCCCTGGAGGCAACAGTGTAATGGTATTCTGTGCTGCGGCATGATTGGAGAGGATACCCGAACTCCAACATCAAAAACCTCGGGGGGAAAACTCAGTTTATCTGACGCTCTCCTCCTCCCCCCCCCCCCCCCCCGACCAAAATCCGCCAAATTTGGTTGAAGATTTCGACGTGAAGCTACCATCCAAATTGGCCAAACATAGAAGCTCGTAATAGCCACTCACCTGAACTTTACTCCTGTGAAAACAGAACGTTAAATTTCCTTCTGGTTCGTCCACAGCACCCTTAACAAAAAGTCACCAAACTGAGCCGTAGCGCTCACACTTCCGGTCGCCGTAGCGCTCACACTTCCGGCCGCCGTAGCTTCAAAAACCATGTACAAATGTAATTACTTTTTTTTATTTTTTGCAGGCATAAAGCCTAGATACACTAGCTTAGTTGCGTTTTAGGAGGGGCTTCCTTTAACCCTTTCCTTCACATATACGCTTTTCTACGCTTCTACAGGATTCACAAACTTACGCATTTTTACGCGTTTTGTGTATCTCGCACTTCAACTTACTGAGACGTAATTCTTAAGCAGTTTATGACATTTTTTAAGTCATGGTATTGAAGCTGCCTGGATGTTTTAGAATTAAAAATAAAAACTTGCGAACAGTTGAAAAGTTACAGCTTAATTTTGAACTGTGATGCACAATTGTGGAGAAACTGGTAATTTTCACGAGGAAATGGGGATGAAAGTTCTCGTACATGTCCGTGAAGAAAAGGGTTAAGGTACTTAACCCACATATATGTTAGATACAGACTTTGTACGATATTTTTTATCTTGTTTGTTGGTACCCCAAATGCTATGAAAAATGTCCGACTTTTCTCTATCGCCATTCTCGGCTGAGACAAAACTCAACTTATAATTTTCATATAGCCTTTTACTGAGCTAGTTTGTTTAACCTTTTGAGTTTAATCTTTTGCCCCCAAATCACTACCTTTGCTTAGCCTTCCTTCAGCAGCGATTTAAACGCACGTGAATTGTATTTGTTGTAAATAATAAGTTGTTGACTCGACCATGACTACCAGCAATCCAAATGCAAAACAAATGATCTGTTCCTTCAATTAAATTGCCAAAGTCTAACTGTGCTTTACACTTCAATACCCTTCTTTTAATAGTTGCAGTGCATAACACTGTAGTTTAATATTTTGTACACCAAAAACTCCCAAAGTATCAAAATAGCCAAATTTCCATTGTCAAACAGCTCAAAACTCGTTATTGGCACATGTGTACATACTCCCTGTTCCTTCAAACGGCTCCCAAGCAAAAGCCTTTGTTTGCCCGATTTCTCCTCCCACTTTCCATTGTTCTCAAAGCCCTCAGCCAACCAGACCCCCGTAGCTCTCCTGCCAGTCCGCGCGAACATCCAGTCTCTAGCATAAAAACCCCCAGCCCAAAGCATCCTCAACACAGCTCACAGATCTAAGACAAGTGGTGGTCACGGCCGGTCAGGAGTGGAGATGCCGCGTTCTGAAAGTTGCCATGCCGGGCAGAGGTAGCGGTCAGTATGTCATACTAGTTTAAATTGTAAGTTTAATTTTAGGATCCCCATTCTAAATTTATAGTTCAGTTTTTAACTTACCACTTGTTTTAGAATTTTTACAGTGGAGTAAGCCAAACGGCATTTTCGGTCTTTACTTGCTGTAATGTCAGAGTGGTTCTCTTCCTAAAAACCAGCGTTCCTTTGTTTATTTTACACCATGTTTTAACTTAAACGGTAGACAGTGGCTCTTGAGGATTCGGGCGCTCTTTTGCCCTTACCCTTAAGGAATGTGAAATTTCCTTATAAGATCTTATACATCAAGTCAAACCTACTGTAAACGAGCGCCACCGAAAAACGCCTGTTTTTAAAAAATTTGAAATTTTTTTCTTGAGGCACCCAAATGCCTCGCCTAGGCAAATCTCGCCGTTTTTGCAATAATGAACCGATTCGGTCAAACTTTTCAACAATCAATAGCCTGTACAAATACAAGCCTCTTGGGGAAGCCCAAATCCGGACTTTCCATCAAGAAGAACCTTTAAACTACGTTTGAAGATCACCTCAAAGCCATCTCAGCGCTCCGTCGTCATGGCCGCCATTATTAAACTCTGTACTTGTGTATTTTCCTTTTATTCTTTTTCTTTTAGGGCAAAAAGCCCAAACACACTAGCTTAGTGCATTTTAGGAGGAACTTCCTCTGTGAAGGTACTGAACCTCGATGATTTGTACAGACAACAATTTGAAGTGTGACATTTTTTATTGTTTGTCGGCCGCAATCCATATGAAAAATTTCCACAACGATCAATTTTAACTCCCAAATTAAACGTTCAACATTCCCAGTTGCTTAATGCATTATAGCATCCAACTAAGCTAGTTTATTCAACCACATTTAAACGTTTATTATACTCTTTTGCCCCCAAAAACGCTACCATATGTCCAAACGTACTACGACCTGGCATTCTACCGGACACGAATTTTCAGTGTATATGTTTGTTTTAGTTCTCCTCTAAACCCGACTGAGACCTACCGAATGCTACCAAAGCTTCATCTACTATTGAAAACCAAAAGATGTTTATAAAAGATCTGTTCCAACCCAATCCGAAAGTCAAACTGTGCAAAAACTTTGTAAAGAAGCTCGTCTTCACAATCAGATTTGAGAGGAGACCTCTGCTCAAAATATCAAAAACTTGAGGGTTTATCGTTTCGCAACGAACATTTTTTTTTCCTAAGCGCACGCTAGCGCTCAATGGCCTATCCAGGCCTCCGTCTACCAAACACCATATGTAACGGCGGATGCTACGACGGGGTAGGTGCTTGTAACATCGCCGCTCGCCTGGTGTAACTGGATCTTCTTACCATTACTTTTGGGTACTTTTTGTTTCAAACAAGCACAACAGCTACAGTCCCGGCGTAGGGAATGGAGCTACACATGTCCTAATATTGTAGGCTAACTGTAATAATAAGCGGTAACGCTGCCACCAAGGTGGGAAAATTAGGCTAGCTAAGCTAAGTTTAAGAGAATTGTCTTAATTTCTTACTTCTAGCGAACGACAGACGAGTAAACCAACTGGGTTTTAAACTCCTGGTTTTATTTTTGAACAAACATGTTAAAAATCAAAACGCACTTTACATTTACATTTGGCAAATTTACAACTGGATTAGTTTATAAATGACACGGGGAATTTACAATAAAATTCAACACTAGAACAAACACGATGTTCAGTTAAAACATTTTCAAATAGAAAAAGTGATTTGTATAGGCACAAGGGGATTTCACAAAAGAGCCCTCTAAATTATAAACAGCCTCGGCTGATGTATAATAGTAGACCTGTTTTTACAGTTATTTTTCTACGTGTATACTGCAAAGCATTAAACCTCCCAGAGTTGCTGTTGATAAGTCAACTCCTTAAATTATAGAGCCGCGGCTACCTATAAAGTGGATCCGAGCGTTTAATCGATGGAAACCCCACGAAGATCAAACCGTCCTTTGTTTACTTTAAACTGCGTTTAAAAAAACATGAAAAAGCCGGTTTTTAGTAAGGGACCGTGAACCCTTAAATTACGGCCGCCAACGTCCGAAATGCCGTTTGGCTTGACGCACCATAAATTTACCTTCTAAAGCTACGAGGTTAAGTTAAGTTTAAACTATAAATTTTGAATGTAAGTCCAAAAATTAAACTTTTAAAGCTAAACTAAGTACGATACTAAAGCTAAACTAAGTACGATACGAACCACCACCTTAGCCCGGCATGGCAACAATCGGACCGCGGCATCTGCACTCCCGACCGGCGTAGTGACCTCTAGCTTTGAGAATCCTTGAGCTGTGCTGTGTTAACTATACTCTACTGCGTCTGGGTTTTTATGCCTTCTGCTTGGCAGGCAGGTAGAGGGTTAGCGCGGGCCTGTAGGAGAGCAACGGAGGGGGTGAGTGGGGGAGAGGTGGACGCTTGGAGGAGGAGAGACAGACCAAAATCGGCCGCGCTGTCATTACCGGAAGTCGGCCATGACAGCGCGGACGACCGGGGTAGCTTGAGCGCTCTGACTGGCTGACGGAATTGAAGCAGTGTTTTGGTTGAATGGATTCGAATTGACAAAGGGAATTGCCGACTTGGAACTTAGAGGCCTGGCTTTGAAAAGTGCAAGTGAGTTTTCAACTCATAACAACGTGATTTTTAGGCCTATTAAAATAAACTACGATGTTAGGCATCGCAACTATTGAAGGAGGGGGGGGGGGGAACGAAGTGTAATGCACAGAATTATTATTCGACTTTGGGAATGAAACTGCTATATACAATGCATGTTTTTAACGAAGGAAAGCTAGTTTGTTTACGTTTTTAGAGGTTCACTACGGTCGGAGTTTGGACGGAGATGCTATAGAAAATAAACATAAAATCATACACTGGGTCCTTGAAAATATACAAACATAAACATTGGAGCTCCGGTAGGGTTCATGGCAAGAAGTTAAATTTACCAAAATGCATTAAGTGCACAAATAAAAGATTAAATGGTCCAGCTAGTTTTTAAAGGGCTATATCGCCGTTTAGGTTAGATTTTTAAACTGGTTTGAACATCGGACATTTTTCATAAATAAGCAAAGTCGTCACCTGTTAGAAATAAAAAATATCGTGTGTTTTCAGCATCTAAGACACAACTATGCTGAAAAGTGTTTCGGCTTTATGCCTAAAAAAATATACATTATTTACATTTTAAAGTGAAATCGCCATAAAGACGATGCTCTTCTGGTAGGTAAGAGTGCTGCCCTCAGGTTTTTTCTTCGATGGTGTTGAGGTGTCCTCACCACGAGTGTCTGATACGAGACCGCGTTTACACATATCTCTACAAATAATGGACCAAAACGTTTGAAATTTGCGGCCCTTAATAAACAAGAACTGTATTGTAAAGAAGCTCGTCTTCACAATCAGATATGAGAGGAGACCTCTGCTCAAAATATCAAAAACCTGAGGGTTTATCGTTTTCGCAACGAACATTATTTTCATCACTAGTACTCATTAGGCCTATCCAGACCTCCGTCTACAAAACTCCATATCTTCAAGAAAAATGGACTAAAACGTTTGAAATTTGCGGCCCTTAATAGACCTACACTTTCCCAAGACTTCTGCGAAAACAGAACTTTAAATTTCCACTCCAATAATTTTCTACATCATTTTGAAAAAGTCACCAAAATGACCGGCGCCGCACGCAAATCTTTAATCGCCATTTTCAACACTTTGTAAATAAAATTGTAATTACTTTATTTCTTTTGCAGGCATAAAGCCAACCAGCTTAGTGTTGTTTAGGAGGATTTATCCTCACATACATGAAAACCCAACACCCAACCCTAACACCCAACACCAGTAGGGTAAAATACGATATTGAGTCAGCTATATACCTCCCACTTCCGGTCACCTGATAAAAGTGGGAGTAATGATGCACTTCCGATCACCTGATGAAAAGTGGGGGTAATGGCGTACTTCCATTTTTCATCAATCTGGAGGAGGGTGGAAAAGTGCTTTTTACTACCTTTTTTCCCCGCTTTCGTCGATCTGGAGGAGGGTTGCTACGATACCACTTCCGGTCACCTGATAAAAGTGGGGGTAATGATGCACTTCCAGTCACCTGATGAAAAGTGGGGTTCATCAATCTGGAGGGCTACCTTTTTTTCCGGCTTTCATCGATCTGGAGAAGGGTTGCTACGATACCCCTTCCTGTCACCTGATAAAAGTGGGGGTAATGATGCACTTCCACTCGCCTGATGAAAAGTGGGGTTCATCAATCTGGAGGACTACCTTTTTTCCGGCTTTTATCAATCTGGAGGAGGGTTGCTACTTCCTACGATTGTAAAAGCAGTCCGCAAGAAAACTCGCTTTTCACTTTCTTTTTATTTTGCTCACGTAGCGCAAGGCCTCGCTTGGGCCGCCCAAAAGGCCTCATTATTAAAAATACTGTATCTCCGCGAAAAATGGACCAATTCAGCTGAAATTTGTTTTGCTTAATAGCCCAATGCTTTAGCTTGCATTCTGCGGGAACAGATCCTGAAATTTCATTACCGTTAATTCACAATGACGTTAACAAAAACGTTCCAAAATCGCCGTGACGCACACAGCGCTAGCCGCCATTTTTCGCAAATTTGTATTTACTGTAAAATACCTTTGGATAATTCTTTGGCATAAAGCCATGTAGTTTAGTGCTTGTTTTAGGGGGCACAAATGTCAGCATCCAATTGCTATGCTTTCATTTATCATACATGTAAACATCGTACTTAATGTTTTATCTAAACAGCGGTGACGATCTCCGTGTTCATAAAAAGGTTGACTACATTTCCCATTTATTTGCGGCTGCAATTAAATAAGGCCCTACGAGTTTTAAATGCGTTTCAGCATTAACTAAACTACAGTATTTAATCTTTCCCCTAGTGCTTATAACAGCAACATTTATTAAAGTAAATTTTTAGCCCTACCTAGTTCGGACAACATGGCTTAGCTCTATCTTTAATATTTAGCGGACAGCAGTGTATCTTGTATTTTTTCCAGAGATCTCCCATCCTACAGTAGTGACTCGCTTTACCTTCTGCAAACTCCGAAATATACCTTCTATTAAATTGCCAATTTATTAAATCCAGGTGAACGAAAACCACCCTTCAATTAAGAGTTCAAAACTCAGCCATTTCAAGTTGCACTTTCAAAACTTTCACTCCAACGATTTTTCAATAGCTCTACTTGATCCAATGCATTTGAGAATTTAGTACAGTAGAGATTGCCATTGTCTTCGGTGCAAACGGATTCTGACTGCCTCTTTTCAGCCACTCAGGGCTCAGCTTTGGCCCACCCGCTCACCCACTCACAGGCCTGAATAGTAAACCAATCAAGTAGCTGCTACGACCAATACTTTTGCTCGCCTTGTTGCCTAGCAACAGACCCGCCTCCTGTCAATCTTATGACGTCAATAGCCAAACAATAAAAATTGCATCCTCGAACGTCCGCGCAGCGGCAGCCTTTTAGTATTTAACAAACGCAAGGTAAACAATCGATAGCACTTGCTCCGACATTGAAGCTACGAGTCACTACGACAGTTGGGATGGAGATTCCGAAGGTCCGAATGTTGCCATGCCGGGCAAGGTAGTGGTTAGGTAACAGCGGTTATTTTAATTTTTATTTTTGGAAAAGTAACTCTTAATTTTAAACTTTAAAACGTAACTTACTTTTAACTTTAATGTCGTAAAATTTATGTTGGACTTAGCCAGCGGCATTCCTGACAACAGGCCAGCATAACGTGAGGGTTTGTCTGTTCCCTTTCTAAAAAACTTTCGTTTCTTATTTATAAAATCACCAAGCAAGCTGATTCTTAAATAATCAAAACTCTTCAGGTCTCGTAGCGTTATTTATGGTAGAACCCTGGTAATTCTAGCCCGACTCGAGAGGGAAAGGTTTTAGCATAATGCATCTTGTCTAAACCTAGCTGTTATAATTTAATGTATGATCCATTGACTTAAACAGAAATTAACTATTTCTAGTCGAAATTGTAAATGATGAACTGAAGTATCTGTTCACTAGTGAATTTTTAATGTAAAATTCCGTACTGCTTTTTACTTAAAGCCTTCTAGTTGTAAAGAAAATCAACTAGTTACCAATGTAGTGTTTATTTAAACATGTTTTTTAAAATAAAACCCAGAGTTTAAAACTACGTTTTGTTTCTATGTAATTAGCGTTAATTTGAGGTTTTTAAATAACGAAAATCCATCTTATTTTTAACCTAAGAAAGTAAGCAAATTAACAGTCCCACCGTTGGTAGCAGCGACCATTGAACTTAGTTTAGCTTATAGTAACCTTTAATTAGGACGCCTATCTTTACCCCAACTTGGAATAGAAATGAGCAGTGTTTTTATTCCGCAAAAGTAAAAACGGACACTATCGAATTTAAGACTGAAACCGCAAACACACCAGACTAGCCGTTCTCTCTCAAGCACCCGTTGAACAGACAGCGCGGCTACAGAACTGGTGGCAGCGGTGGGATTGCCTGGTGCTGCTCCTGCACACCTCCCACTCTGCCTACTACCATAACCAGTTACTTCAAATGAAGAAGATGTCGCAGTACGTTTCACACTGCAAACCCAGATGCCCGCAACCAGTCAAAATGTTGCAGAAAAAGATGTCAGCCTAGCAGTCACTATCTAGGCCCATCGGAATCCTGAATCCAGTCGGAGCCGGGAAGCGGCAACCTCATCATCACCAACGAAATTTTGAGCAAGCCTTCAGAAGGTGAAACAGATGTTACACCGATCCTTGGAGAAGCCAGCCATGTGTGGATGTGGAGCTCCAACCCTCAATTTGGACATTCCAACTTGGACAAGAAAAGTGAACCTCTAAACCAAGAACGTTCTAAAGTGCCGGTGTTCGAGTTTCAACAACCAAGATACGGCAAAAATCATTGGACAATCCGTCTACGGTGGGAGGATTGACTGACCGCACAGCGATTGTGCCGAGTAGAAAAAGGTTAGTGCACATAGGTATGCTTCGGCCGCCAAGCCGAGTGTTTATTTTTATGCATTTATGTGTAGCTTTATCCACCAGAGTGCTAGGGGGTTATTTGTGTATTCTTGTGCAGCTAAATGGTTTCCCGTTTTTTTTTTTGTAAGAGAAATGTTTAAATGCGTGCTCTTTTCAAAAACTCACTAGAATTTATTTTGCGGCTGCATTTTAAATAGTGAACAAAGTTAAAACTGATTTTAACGGTAACTTTAAAAATCTTCCAACATGGAGGAGTTCGACGAGATAATTTTGCACCTTCAAAATAAGGATCTCAAGAAAGCATGCCTTAATCTAGAATTAACGGTTAGTGATTTTAGACAGGAGACCGTAAAAATTTTACATATAGCCTATGAAGACCAGAAAATCACTCTAGACGAATTAACTGATAATTTATTAAGCGCTATCGAAAAGCGTGATAATGCTGTTTTAGCAAAAAAAGAAATGGCTTTAAAAGAAAACGAGCAATTCCTAAAAGCCGAGCAACTTAAATTAGATGCTTTAAAACTTGAAGACGCAGCTAAGGCACGGGAAGCAGCTGATCGAGCCAGAGCTCACGAGCTGCAACTAAAAGACACGCATGCGCAGACTAACGACGTCGCTAACGCGCACGAACTTCGTAGGCTAGAAAGAGAAGTGGCGCTGACGGAAAAACAAATAGAGTTGGCCAAACTTAGAGCTGCGAACCCTGATTTAAATGTAAATCCAGTCACTATTTATACAGACCCAATTGATAGAAGTAGACCAGGTAAAATTTCCGATGCTGTACGGTTACTCTCTGACTGGGGACCCAAGTCAGAAATTAATTCTTTTTTGAAAATTTTTGAGCGCACAATGTTAACTCAAAAGATAAATAAATTAGAATGGGCCTACAACCGATTTTAGGTGACCTTTTGGTTAAAGTGTGTGATCAGATGCCAGTCACTGATATGCACAATTACGATTTAGTAAAAAGTAAATTACAAGAAAGGTTTGTACAGACGAAGGAGTCTGTTCAGTCACAATTTCGTTCTTTGGAAAAAAAATTCGGAGCAAATGTTCCACGTACACGCTTTTGAATTGGAAACGTTGTTTTCCCAATGGTTAGCACTTACTGATGTTAACCGCGACTTTGATAAATTGGTTGTCACAGATGTTACACCGATCCTTGGAGAAGCCAGCCATGTGTGGATGTGGAGCTCCAGCCCTCAATTTGGACATTCCAACTTGGACTAGCCACTCTGTCTCAAGCACCCGTTGAACACACAGCGCCGCTACACGATTCCGCTCACCCGTTGATCTAGAGCTCCTAATACGTCACTTCCGGTCACGGGATCAAAGCGGGGGTAATGACGTAACTTCCATTCACATGATCAAAGTGGGGGTCTGAAAGAGAGTGCCTTTACAACCTTTTTTCGTTTTCATCGATCTGGTGGGCCTTAACTTTCTTCTATCTGGAGCAGGGTGGAAAGTGCTTTTTGCTATGGCGCTGTTTATCGGATGAAACAAAGGAATTAAAAAAAGAAATGGACTCTTGTTCTTTTATCCTCACTGGTAAAGACTCTGACTTGACATTTAATCTAAATACTCAGATTCATTTAGACCCTGAAAAAAGCTACGAATTGGCGCTTATTAATTTAGACACGTATAACAGTATATACAACATCGATTCAAAAAATAACGAAATTAAATATACCGCAGATGCTGGTATAACTTGGCAGAAAGTGATAGTCACCCCCAGAACTTATGAAATTGAAGATTTGAATAAATTTCTCAAAAACTCGATAGATCAAAATGGTCATGACAGGGAAGCTATTTCGATTCTTCCTAACGTAAACACTTTAAGAACCAACTTGGTAATTAACGATTCAAAATACGGAATAGCCTTTACGGGTGAAAAGAGCTTGGCTCGAGTCTTGGGGTTTCATTTAGGAACTTACTTGAAGAGTCGAGAAAGTCAAAATACCGTCGAAATAATAAATATAAACACGATTTTTGTGCACGTTGACATCATTGGAAATTCTTACGTAAATGGTGACACTCAACCCACTTTATATTCGTTTTATCCAAATTCACCTCCCGGTTTCAAAATCATCGAGTCTCCACATAATTTAATCTATTTACCCATTACTATGAATTTAATCAAAAGTATAAGAGTGTGGCTTACATCTCAAGACCAACGAGCCGTTGAATCTGAATGGCGAGACCCTCACGGTTCGACTTCATTTAAAATCTAAAAATTTAAAATTTGGAAAAAAAGGAAAAGGATTCTTTCGTAATAATAAAAAAACTTTAATAATAATAAAAACACGATCAGTTTAACGCCTAGAAACAAAGTTTTCATCAAATTTATAACAACGGCTAGAAAATGAGCGTTGTAGAAGACTATTTAAAAATCAACGAACTTTTGTTGTACGACTCGTCTATCGAATCTTACACCTATCACGAATATAATCCCATCGTCGGCACGAATCTCAACAACGTAAATTCTGAAATCCGAATACACGTGGAAAACCAAGATTTATTTCTGCACGTTGCCAACAGTTACCCCTCTTGATTAAAGGCAGGTTGCTGAAGCATGATGACTCTGCTTATGCAGATGCTGACGCAGCGACGTTGATTAATAATGCTCCCATGTTCCTGTTTTCTAATATAAAATACCATCTAGGCGATAAACAAGTAGACGAGTTAAATTATCCGGGATTCGGTACCCTAATGAAAGGGCTGCTCTCTTACGGATCGGCGGAACAGCCGGCATTGCTCGGTCAGTGTTGGGCATTGGATAGTGCAGCTTCTGTAGCTGCTGATTTAACCGATAACTCGGGTTTCATACAGCGGCACGCGTCCATCATCGTTGAAACAATTCCCAAAGGAAGTTTTACGTTCGCCATTCCCTTGAAACACATCATGGGATTTTTCGAGAACTACGACAAGCTAATTTATGGAACTAAACACGTGCTCACTTGCATGAGGACATGCGATACAAATGCCATCTTCAAAGCTGCAGCCGCGGCCAACGGTAAAGTTGTTCTCAGTAGCATTTCTTGGCTCATCCCCCACGTTACCGCATCGGACGATCAAAAACTTAAACTTTACAATCTCGTAGACAACGGAACTACGGTGGATTTAGGATTTAGACACTGGCATTACGATAGCTGCGAGTTCCCTCAAAATACCAACTTCACCTGGCGCGTGCTGACTACTTCCGCGGTTGAAAAACCTAGGTGGATAGTTCTAGCTTTTCAAACAAACAGACAGGACGCTTTAGGTAAAATCCAGCCGTGTTCGACCACTGTAGTTTGCAAGATGCTCACGTGATTCTAAATTCCGAAAGATATCCGTTTCTCGATCTGAATACTAATTTTGCTACTGGAGAGTACGTCGGCTTGTACAGAATGGCGCAGCAATTTAGGCAGCTGTGTTACAACACCAACGATTTGAGTTTCGACTTGCTTCAGTTCAAGAAAGCCTATCCACTCGTTGTGTTGGATTGCTCCAAACAGTCCGAGAGGCTTCAATCCGGAATCGTGGCTGTACAAGTCAAACTGAAGTTTAGAGCAGCGGTGCCAGCTAACACTGTCTGTCAGGCTCTGCTCATTGGCGACAGGAAAATGAATCTAAAGTTGGACCGAGGCAAAGTCGAAGTTGTTTATTAATAAAAAAGGTAAGGCGCTCAAAACTAGACCGCGAAAAAAGAAAGGTGGGTTTTTGCCATTGGTGTTGCTAGGGCCGATTTTGGCCGGAATTGGTGGGTTGGCGGGAGGAACTGCGGGGATGGTATCTGCCGTAAAAAAAGCACAAAACGACGCACACATTCTAGCTGAACTCGTGCGACATCATAAGCAAGTAGAAGGTTCCGGCAAGAAGAAAAAAAAACGAAGCCGAAAAAAAATGCCCCGTGGCCAAGGTCTTTACTTAAGACCACCCAGGATTTAATCGACTTTGATAAACCTTTAACGAACCATGATTTGAACAGATTGGCTAGAGTAATGAAAATTCCGAAATTTAGGGGTACTTTTAGTAAAGACACGCTTCCTGTAAAAAATAGGCCTACTGGTGAAATTGGAATCGTAAACTTGGAAGATTTCCACGATGGAGACGGAAGTCACTGGGTAGCCTATTCTACCATTTCTGGCAAACTCTGTTATTTCGATAGTTTCGGCAATATGGGTCTTCCCCGGTCCATGATAAATACTTGGGACCGGGAATTAAATACAATTACGAACGTGTGCAAAACTTTGACCAAATTTGATGCGGGCACTTCTGTTTATTTTTCCTTAGGGGCTTCTCTAAAACTCGTAATTACGAAGCTGTTTTAGATAAAATGAAATCTATTGAAAAGTGACGTGCAAATCTAACTGGAAATAAACGTCTTCCGTATCAAAATCTTCGACCGTGTGTACCGCGATGGCCGAATCTTTTTCCATTTCGTAAGGAATGTCAAAAATGGTAGTAGTCGAATGCGCTTCCTTCGTTTTAGTAATGAGAAAGGTTTTCGTTCCCGCTATACATGTAACGACGACTTCTACGCTCGGATCGTTGTAGTAAAAAATTGCTTTACGAATTAAACCAGAACTTGTACTTATGTAGTTCGCGATAGATCCGGAATTAACGAACCAGTCGACTTCTTTATGCAAAGGGCTTTTCATGCAGAAACTGATTATCATGAAACAATTTTCGTGCACAAATTTCTTCGTAGCCGCGTCACTAGGTAAAGTCGGCTCGCTTATATTTCTAATCGGTTTGTTCGAGGCATCGAAGTATACCTTCTGATCGTCTTGTATCAAGCAATTGTTGTCGACCTTCGTAGCGGCATCGTTCGGTAAAGTAGGTTCGCTTAGATTTTTTATCGGCTTGTTAGTTGCGTTGAAGTATACTTTTTGCTAATCCTGTAATAGGCAATTCCCGTCAACGTAGACTTTTGTCGCAGCGTCTGCAGCGTGCCGGGGGAAAGCCACGTCCTTAATTTGTTTCTTCTTCGCGTAGAAATTTCCGTCAGACCCGTCTACGTACAGCGTGTTTTCTTCGATGGGGGAAGCTAATTCGTCGGAGAAGTCGGTTTTAAGTTTTTGAACGTCCTTTGTCAGAGTACCGATCTGAGAATAATTGACGGCATCTTCGGGTTCGATAGCGACTCCTACTTTAGTTAACCGCTTGCTTTGCATATCGTAGTTGTTTTCGGGGGTTAAAACATATCGGAGTCCTGGCTCACCTCTCGGACCGACTCCGATCGCATCATCCTCTCTCCCCCTTTTCAACGGTTGACCAAATTTGTTGACCGACATCCTTTTTTAAACTTTCAAAAAATATATATAATAAAACGCATAACCGTGATGTCTCAACCATCCTGGCAAACGAATCTTTCCAATCTCTTACAAAAAAACTTGCTGAAAGTTAAAATCGAGAATGGTACAAAGATTAAAAATGGTGTAAAGTTTTCCTTGTCTCCTTTCGTACAATTTAAGGATTTAAAGGGTTCGGGGACTCCCGTTTCGGACGAAAAATCAAAATATAAAGGGTGGATTTCACCTAGCGACCCGGAAACTCAAAAACTGTTGAAAAATCTTAAACGGTACATCTGTACGAAACTAGATATCGATTTTGACGATCTAAAACTCGTGTCTTTGACTACGTTCAATTATCCCAATTCTATGCATTCGGCTTCTTCCTGTTACTCCTGTTGCGAAAAGGCGAACGAGGGTAATGGAGACAAACCACTCTGTCTTAGAACTTGGGTGTATGAGAATATTCACAAAACTAAAGGAAAACTTAATAAAAATGTTATTGACAAACCGTGGTTTAACTTACCATCTTTCAACGCTTTAAATCTGACGGAAGTCGTTGGAAAAATTGTCGCGGTCTACGTCACCGACGAGTCTCCCAGCAACGTGAAATTATGGTGCAACGTAGAATTTGGAGTAGCTCATTCCGATACTTCCGATAAATTTACCGACGAAGACTTTATAGGTTTGGTATCTCCGTAAACAACAAAAATGCATAAATAAAAAAAAAACGCGATGGAAATTAAAAACTACGACTTTTTCGTACCAAAGAAAGAACCTAAAAATCATCCGTTCCTATCTTCGAATATCAGATGTCTAATTATAGGCCCCGCGAATTGTGGAAAAACTAACTTGCTGTTTAATTTCATCTGTAACGAAAGATGGCTCGACTACGATCGATTATATATTTACAGTAAAACTTTATGTCAACCAAAGTACGAAGCTTTGCAGTCTGTATTTACCGAAATTGAGGAAAAAATTGGACAGAACGTAGCATTTTTTCACGATTCTCAAATTGATTTAATTCCGCCCGAAGAACTTGACCCAAATTTTCGAAACCTGATTCTTTTTGACGATTGCCTTTTGGACAAACAAAAAAACATCGAACGTTATTTCACTCAAGGACGTCATTCAAACGCCGACGTTTTTTATTGCAGTCAATCGTACATGAGAATTCCTAAAATGTGGTCAGAGACAACGCAAATTTATTAATTCTTTTCCCCGTGGATGAGTTAAATTTGAAACACGTTTACGAAAATCACGTTGACCCCGACATGAAATTTTGGGACTTTAAAACGTTGTGTAGAACGTGTTGGAAAAAGCCTTACGGGTACAAACGTTCGTTTTTACCTATTAAACAAAAGAATGGAGACGAAACGAGAAATCGCAAAACTCAAAAGACGTTTAACTAAAAAGTTTCTAAATCGACGTTTGGGCGAAAGAGGGCAAGAAGAATCGCTACAAGAATTTTTTAAACCGGTAGTAAGCACCCTGACACCGGTGCTCGGTGCTCCGATTAAAAACACTCCAATTAAAAACACTCTAGCCACGCAAACTACCCGGATTAAAGAGGTAGAAAGTGACGACTACGAAACGGATTTACTGTTGACTCCTTCCGATGTCGCTACTCCTCCCAGTTTCAATCTCGCCGCCGAATATTCGACTTCTCCGATAATGCAAATTTCTCCCAAGGCTCAACTGAATATGCCTCTACGAGCACCGGCCCTAAAGTTACCCCCTCATATTCCGCGGTGCAAGCTAAATGCATTTATACCCCCCCTGAGCTTCCCCACATGTGCACTCTCCGGTCCCTCGATAGTTTGTTACCCGGTCAAGTTGTCGGACCAACGGCTGCGTATTTCTTGACAAAATTTTTCGAAAATCCCAAGGAAACTGATTCGGTATTTGGACTTCAGTACGACACGAAAAAAGGCGAGCTTACCATGGGGAATAAAGTGATTAAGATTTTTGAAAATGATATACTGGTCGGGGGGAAGCAGTATACGGGAAGACGCGCGCTTTCGAGTTTGCTAGTTTCGAGAGAGTTGAAAGAACCCTCCTACTCACCAGAAGTTAAAGCAGCTTAAGCGGACATGTTACAAAATACCGACGCAATTTTTATCAACAACGATCCAAAAACTCGTAAACCCAAATCTAATCGTAGCACCAACGATGGTAACGATGGTTCGTCCGATTTGGGAGGATATGAAAAAAAAAATCTGATAAAAAGGGTGGTGGTATGGTTAAAAAGGCGGGTAGCAGAGTAGATTATAAATATCACGACGATCCTAACGATTTGATGAAGAGACTCAGACTTTTGTACGAGTTTGCATCGGCCGGTCACGACGGACATAGAAACGAGATAGTGGAAATTTTATCGGAAATAGAGCAAAGACAAATCATAACTGCGTGGGAGAAAAGGGTGGCTTATCAAAATTTAGGTTTGAATTTTACGTATAAAACAAAAGAACTATCGAGATGAGGTACTGCGTCAAATGTAGGCGGCTAACGGCCAACGGCCCCGAGCCGTCCGTTATTATAACCGCAAAAAATAACAGACAAATGGAAGTTGTTTTGCGAGGTATGCGGAACGAAAAGAGCTTCCTTTATCAAATCTGGGAAAGGAATCTTAAATAAAATCATAGATACGTTACCGCTAGAACTGCATTTGCCCGGCTACCAATACTGCGGTCCGGGAACCAAACTGGAAAAACGATTGGCCCGAGGAGATCCTGGGATTAATCAACTAGACGAAACGTGCAAAGAACACGATATAACTTACTCCGAGAGCTCGGATTTAAAAGATCGGCACGTCGCCGATGAAGTTCTCGCTTCCAAAGCTCAAAGAGTGAGAGACGATCCTTCCCTGACGTGGGGGGAGTAACTAGCCGCTTCGATCGTTAAGAAGATCATGAAAACGAAACTAAGATTCGGCATGGGAAATAAAAAAAATGGAGCAACTCGTAAAAGAACTTCACAAGCCAGCGCGAAAAAATTTTCCGAGACGTAAAGTGAAAGTACTTGGCCTAAACGATCTATGGCAGGCTGACTTGGTGGAAATATTACCGTACACTAAACTTAATCAAGGGTTTAACTACCTATTAACCTGTATTAACGTCATGTCCAAGTTTGTATGGGCTATTCCCCTTAACTCTAAATCCGGTATAAACGTTAACGAAGCTTTCGAGAAAATACTTGTAGGAGCGACACCCCCTAAAAATTTACAAGTCGATTTAGGTAGCGAGTTCTACAATAAAGACTTCAAAGTACTCCTTAAGCGTCACAACATCAACATGTACTCTACGCACTCGGAGATGAAGGCGAGCGTGGTAGAACGATTCAACAGAACCCTGAAAACTCGGATGTGGAAAAGATTCACTGGGCGGGGAAATTACAAATGGGTAGATATTATCGACGAGTTAGTTTCCCAGTACAACGACACCGTCCATTCTACTACGAAGTTGAAACCGAGGGAAGTAACCAGGCGGCACGAACCGTTGCTGAGACGACCTAAAGGACCGTCTAAAAAACCAATGTTTGTCGTAGGAGATAAAGTCAGAATTTCTAAAGTCAACAAAATTTTCGATAAAGGATATCTCCAAAATTTTACCAACGAAGTTTTCACGATTCGCAAAGTGCAAAAAACTGATCCGGTAACTTACCTTTTAAAAGACGAATTGGGTGAACACATTCTCGGAGGTTTCTACGAATTGGAAATTCAAAAAACATTCGTTCCGGACTTGTTTTTAGTAGAAAAAGTACTACGTAAGAAGAAAGGAAAAGATGGAAAAATGCTCTACTTTGTCAAGTGGAAGGGGTACGATTCAAAATTTAATAGTTGGACCGATAACATTAGCAACCTTTGACCGTCTAATTAGATCCGGGTCTAAAAAATGTGGGATCCGTACGGCATTTTCTTAGACCAATTTTATTACATCAATTTTCTTCTTCTTTTACCAGCGGCCATTTTCTCCAGCCTATCTCTTCTCTGTTCAGCAGTTTCTGTCGCACATTTCTTAGCAAAAGCGACGGCCATTTTACACAACCTAGCTTTTCTCACTTCCATAGTTTGTGTTGCACATTTCTTACGAAAAGCAGCGGCTCTTTTCCTTTTATTAGCCACCATTTTTTCTTCTTCGCTACGTCTCGGTATTTTATAGGTTGATTCCTCGTCTTTTACCAGCGAAGCACACTCTTCAGCTTCTTCATCCTCCATCGGATCGATTATGTCATCTACAAAATTATGCGGTATACCGGTTCTGTAGTGACCGTGTGCTAACGTATGTATACCATCATCTAACACGAATCTCTTATCGTAGGGAGATACGGATGATTTTGAAATTTCAACCGTGGTGAGCTGATGATCCCTACTTTGAATGCTCCTCCATGTGGCTTTCGACGAGGTTTTTGAAAATAGCACTTTTTTGTAGTCTTCGTGGCAGACTTTTTTGGATAAACGCTTTACTAATCCCTTTAGCCTTTCTAACGATGTCTTCCCCGACGAAAAATGAGTACATTTTTGCTTTCAAACCTACAAATTCTTTCACCGGGACGCCGGCCGTTTCATCTTTCATTTTCCCTAGGACTTATTTGTTTTTAACGCTGTATAGAGGATGCGACGGATCGTAATTGCTGGTGTCGAATCTATCTAGCCCACTTTCCATATCCCGATAAAAATAGTCAGTCTCTACCTCGTAGAACAGACTGTCGGTGTCTGTGAAAAGTAAACGCGTGCGGTCTCCATATTTCGGACGCATAAACTCGTAGTGAAATTCATACATCGTAAGTTTGGAAAGTTCGAGGATGCAGAAACCGGAGTAAGTCGGTAAGTCGCACTTGACGTTACGAAGCTTCAAGTTTACCTGTAAGAGATTTTCGTTGAGGATTTTGAAGGAATCCGCGTGTGGTAGAGTGCTGTACTTGATTGATTTTTTTGGATGGGTGGTCAATTTAACGGATAAATGCTCCGATTTGTTTTCCATGGTTTTTCCGAATACCGAATTATTTTTCAATTTGAAAAAGTCTTTTTCGAACGTCATCGTAGCTAGTTGACGCTTCTCGGTGTTAAAATCAATGTAGGATTTTAGCCATTGCTTCTGACGAAATTTTAGAATTCTGCGGATACCTTTCAAAATTAAACCGTGTTTCAAATAGAATTGTAAATTCCTGTAATGAACTACGTAGTTTTTCTTCGGAAGCAGGTTGATCGTCAGTTTTGAAGTAGAAAGGATCTTCTTGTTTCCTGCCATTTCTTTCATGAAGGGAGACACGAGTCTCGGCAATATTTTAAACTTTTCCGGCGCTAAAGGACAATCGTTGTGATCCTCGTGTAGCTCGGGTGGATAGTCCAAGTTCACTTCCAATATATAACCGTATTCCGAATCTTTTTCGATCAACGCCAAGCGAAATTCGAGAATTTCTTTCCTCGTCAGCCAGCTAAATCGATCGTAGGGAAGAAATTCCGTTATGGCTAGCCCGTACAAGTTGTTGACATCCAAATCTACTAGATACAGACTAGGTACATTGTCGTCGTAAGTATCTGGTAGATATTTGTTATTGGCGATCGAGTGCCTTTTCGACACAAAAGTTGTTCCACCTCTGATACCGGTAGTTATTAAAGTTATGCTTTCCTCCGTGCGTAAACAGTTCTAGTTCGGCTTTGGTTTTTTTCAACGCGGCTGCCCAACTAAACCCTGGTGTGGATACGTAGTAGCAAGGATCTATGCCGTCATTGACCGAGCAAGTTTCCCTGAAAGTTTGAAATATGTCGGCTAGAAGATATACGTCGATCATCTGATATACGAGATGGTAATTTTTAAAAACCTTCTCCTTCAGCAACTTCCAAACTGACGTTGCATGATCGTACTCCATGTCAGTGATGTCTTCGCCTCGTAAAGAGGAAAAGAATGCCGCTTTTGGAGGTAATTCCTGGTCTTCAAATACATCCATAGACTGCACGTACTCGTACGGGTAGTGACCTTTTTGCGTCAATAAATCCAAGATTTCTTCCTTTTTCGCCCCTGGCGCAAACCAGTCTACCGAATCGAGAGCAGTTTTTAAGATGGGGAAGGGTCGATCTTTCTTGTGGTTATTAGCCAAAGTTTCGAGCGAGGAAGATAGGAAACTATAACTGTCTAAAAATCGCAACCTTACCGAAAGGTCCTTTCCAGCGAAGGAAAAATACCGCGTAATGGTCATACTCATGAAATGCTCGGTGTTTCTAGCAAGAACGTCTACTCCCGAAGGGAAGTTTTCCGTCGTAGAAATCAGTAGATGCATATCGTAGCCTTCCAAGTTATGGAAGATGACCGGGATAGTATTTATTGTCCTAGCTTCCAGATTGCATTTTACGTGAGAAGCACCTCTGAACTTTCCCGTAAAGTGGCAGTGATCTCTCACTTTATAGGAGACGATGACTTTGTTGCAGTAGTAACAAGTATCGGTTTTCGAGAACCGAATTTCATCGTCGGCAGTCATCATCAGATGTTTCGGTCGTGAGATAATCGTGGCATTCTTTTTAATTTCGCTATTCATACATTCGTAAAACTTATCCACCGCGTGCTCGCCGAGGTAGAATTTTTGACTCACCATTTCATTTTCTGGACCAACAACGACGTAGCCAAAACTAGTAGGCAAATGCAAACTGACTTTAGTAGACGAACTCGAGGATGGATCGGTGCTACTAGTTTGCACGGGTCTGAGCATACATTCGAAATCTGCATAAATTACCCAAGGATGAGGATTGCGTCTATCGTAGTGTAGGAATTTTAACGTGTTGGCGCCGGGTGGTAAGAAAGTGAGTACTTGCGCCCTATTCAATCTCACACATTTACTGGTGTGCTCCATCATGAATTGTTCTTTACCAAAGGCCACGAAGCAGTTACGGCAGTAAAATTTCCTGTTACTACCAACACCTCGAAATCGGAGTACCCTATCAATATCGAGGATGGCGCAGTAATAAGTATTTCCTTTTTCGTCGGCTATTAGCAACAGGTCAATGACTTCTCCTTCCATATTTTTGTTCACTCTCACCGGGTGTAATCCTATCGATCCCTTGTAAGAAATTATGTTAATGGACAAATGTTGACTCGTTCGAAGGAATCAATTTGCCGTAGACTCACGGGGAACGTCAACATGGAATGGTCTACGATATTCAAAAATGGTTCGTAATATTTAATCTCGGTTTCGTAGCACTTCATTTTAGCGGCTAAAACGGAATACAGAAAGCATTTTTCGTCAGAATTTTCCACATTCACTATAACTTCGCTTTTCTTGCGTAATGTACGATCGATTTTTGCCACTTTTACGGTTATACCCCGAACTTTCAAAAAGCGCCAACCACTACCTTTTTCTTCGAAAGTTTCGACGGAGTGTTGTATCTTTTTGCAAGCATCTTCCAAGATTTTCGAAATGTCAGATTCGTTGTAAATAGCGGTATAGAGGGACCAGAAATAGGCTCGCACTGTGTTGGAATCCCTGCTAAAATCTGCTTCTAAACACAGTTGAAATTTACAATTGGTCAGTTGATCTAAGCAAGTCGTAATAAGAAATTTGAGCGGACAATACAGTAAATTGAGCGCTAGGGATGAATAGAGATATTCGATTTTGCGGAAATAAATTCGATGCGTATCATCATGCACCAACTTGCAAGTTACTTCGCCTTCAATATCTTTCAACTCGTTTTCGAAGAGTAAACACTCTGGTCGAAGATCGGATCGGTGGTTGGGAAGATGATGGATCAATTCTTGTCGAGTTGCGTAGACGTTTCCACAATATGTACACGTAAACGACGATTTTGAATTCATTTTTCTTTTTCTCGAAAGAAAACTTTTAATTCCTTTTATTATATTAAGAAAACAATTTTTCATATCCCTACAAGTCCCTTTCTTCCCTAGGTGAGTCTAAAAAATATGCGGGGTACAAATAAAAGTTCCCTCCAGATTGACGAAAAAGGCGCCCTCTTCTAGATTGACATCCTGCATTTTCCACCAGATCGACGGAAGCCCCCGGAAGTTACCCCCACTTTGATATCGTGACTGACGTAATAGAAGGTCCAGATCGACGAAAACGAATGAAG
>JAHWFP010191258.1:0-16425 GCA_023313725.1 Lithobius niger
AAAAAAAAAACCTCACAAAATTGTTAACAGAAAATAGCCTAAATAGTCCTCGTAAGTGCTGTACAATGTGAATAAGGTTTAAAAAATTAAAATTCAACTTTCTTACTACCTGCAAATACTTACTTCAGTAATTATGCTTAAAATCATCATTTTACGCTATCACTGCTCCCTTTTTTAGCTTGTATCCAAACTTTCTCTCCTCTCCCGCCAGGGGCGCTGCTACTCGTAACTAGGAGGCCGCCATCTTGTTTGTTCCCCTCATCACATTTTGAGCACGTTGTTAGGAGAGGACGTGTTTGGCATCGCTGCCTTTGTTTTCGAGTTGGGAAGCAAAGTTATCAACTTTTCTGGGCATAATTATGACCACGATAGAAGCAGCAAACGATCTATTACGTGAGAGGCTCAATTCCAAGAAATTTGATGCGTGTAGCTGCAAGAAACAGTCAAGAGATTTTCACCCTCTTTGCCGTGAGTGCAGGCCCTGCAACTTCGTCACCAAAGTATGTGAACTGTGCGATTTACATCATCGTTCAACTGTGAAGGACATTTTGCACACGTGGAAGAAATCGGATCAAAAAGCAGATCAAAGGGCCAGGGCTGCAACGGCAGGGTTGGTTGAGGATGAAACGGCTACAGATTGTCAACCGGAGGGAGAAATCAAGATGGCGTCAACAAACGAAAATGACTTTGCTGAAATTCATGAAAGTGTGGTGGTGTCGAATGATGCAAAGTTGGTGGAGGAAGGAGTAAGACAGGTGCCGTTCGCAAATGAAGAGTGGCGGGCGTCGATGCAGACCACGGCCAACGAAATTTTTAATGCGAAAGCAACTCGTATGGAGCAACGAATTACGGACAAGGTGGATTCGGCAGTGTCTGGGATGGAAAAGAAGTTCGGCGCTCTAATGACTGATATGCTCCACATGTTGCAGCCATTGTTAGCCAATGAAGAAGAAAAATCATTGAAAAAATTAGGAGCCGACGTGTCTGTTGTGACGGACATCAAGTCGTCAGCTGCGATGCAGTCACCAGCTATGCAGTCGCCGTGCCGTCAGGAGGCGCCACGTGTCGGGGATGTTAAGACTGCGTCTAGATCCAAGTCCGGCGGCCGTACGGACCTAGTGAAGAGCTCGGCGAAGAAAGGAAAATCGTCTAGGGCGTCCGCTCGCAGGTCAGGAAATGACAGTACTCTATTGGCCGCTCCCGGTGTGGGGAATAGCAGTTCATATGAGCACTCAAGCGGACAATCACGCAAAACTGTAGGAGTAGTAAAGTCCAGTGAGGACAAATTTACGAAACTACTAGACATAATGAGCTCGTTTATGGCGTCAAACACGACGGGCGTCAAGTCGCCGCATGTCGCTGTGTTGTCGCCAATGCGTGAAGAGAACAGTCCCGTTGCCGCTCAGTCGTCACCGTGTCGCCGCCACGTGTCGCCGGACCGTCACCGTGTGTCGCCAGCCAGTCGCCATTGTGTCGCCGCCTGTTCCTCACCTACTAACTACGTGTCACCGGACAGTCGCCGTGTGTCGCCAGTCTGTCGCCGCATGTCGCCGATTGAAAGGCAGTCATCATTACGTCTGGAAGATGCTCATCATTTGAGTTCAAGTATGGAATTTACACCCACCAAGGGTGATTCTGGAGTTGAGAATGATTCAAGGAAGAGGAGAGGAAAGGTGGCTTCAAGTATAGAAAAAGGGTTGTCTAAAAGAAGAAAAGCTAGTGAAGAGCACAATAACGGAGCTTCTGAGAGTAGCGACGAGACGGAAGGGGATAACACAGATGACCCGTTCAATGAAGGCCCAGGTTATATCCCGTGGGCGGAATTTACGGAGGTGGCACTCAAGCATTTGAGACACACTCGGTTTTTCAAGGAAGGGCCTCCGCCAGTGGAGGATGCAGAGGATCCACCCATGGATACGTTGGCAAATGAGGGATGTTATAAGCAGCAACTACTAAACACTGAGTCGTTAACTAGGAAAAATGAACTGCCTGTGACTTGTTCGAAACCCCTGCCACCGCATGACCCGAAGAAAACACATATGTTTTTCAAATCAGTCGGAAAAGGAGCCCCGAATAAGAATAGATTCCGGACCTACAAGGAAGCCGAGTATGTAACGGAACGGTGTAATACCGAGTTGGATTCGGTTCTCAAGAACCCCTCCTTCATTAAAACTCCTGCTCAACAATTTGAAGAGGATGATGTCAGGTTGAGAGCCAGCATGAGAGCAAGCTCTCAAGCAGAGCTTATTTACTCGTCATCAACGGCGGCTTTGAAGGCGATGGCGTTGATCAACCCGGAGCTCAGGGAAAATAAAACAATTAGGGAATGTATGCATCTTCTTAAACGAGCGTCTTCATTCCACAAGGATAGTTTAAATTGGCAATGCCGGCTACTCATGAACAATGCTTTTCGGCGTCGAGACGCACTCCTAGAATCTGCAACTGGGGTCCCGGCGGATGTAGTGGGCAAGTTGAGACTTTTGCCAGTTCATGGCTCTGGAGACTTGTTTAATGGACAGTTACTTGTATTGGCTCCAGAACTCAGGGCGAAGGTTCGCCCGCCTCGAACATCGGTCAGCACGAACCCTGGAAGCTCTCGAAGCAAGACACCATATGCAAAAACCCAACACCCAGCATCCGGACATTGGAATGAGCCATATGGAGGAAAGGGTAGCAACAAAAAGCCAGTGGACAAGTCAAGGGATCGTTCGCCCTTTCGTGACCATCCCCCCTCCTCGTCGCGCGGGAAAGGATCAGGGAGTTACCAGCGTGGCCGAGGATCGTTCCATGGAAGGGGTAAAAGACCTCCACGTCAGTGACTGGCCATGGTCGGGGCGCCCCCCCATTCACCGTCAGGTGGGGGGAAGGATTGCCAGACATCTGGGACATTGGAAGAGGATTGCGTCGGACCCATTCGTCATCCAAACTTTGGAGGAGGGATACACACCGCCATTTGTAACCATGCTTGTAACTACAAACTGCCCGCCGGACTGGCTGGTAAGACGTTCCGAAATCCCAGAACTTATCAAGGGAGTCAATCTGCTGGTTGTGAAGGGGGCGGTAGAAGAAGCACCTCCCGGTCCAGGTTTTTGGAGTCCAGCAAGGGTGATTCCGAAGAAGGGAGGAGGATCCAGAGTTATATTCAATCTTCGGAAACTCAATCAACACCTCGCAAAGGAACATTTCCAGATGGAATCGATCGAATCAATTCGAGACTCGCTCCAGCACGAAGAGTATACCATTTCGATCGACCTCGAGGATGCGTATCTGCACGTTCCCCTCAATCCTACGATTCGACATCTGTTCCGCCTTGTGGCGGGGGGGAAATCGTTCCAATGGAAATCTCTTCCCTTCGGCTTAGCGACGGCTCCATACGTGTTTACTCGAATGCTGAAACCAGTGCTTGCATACCTGCACCTACATCACATCAAAGCTCATGCATATTTGGACGATTGGCTTGTCCGAAACAAGGACTGTTTTCTTCTGACTCAGCAGTGGGAAATGTGCAGCTCCCTGTTCTCACATTTAGGTCTTGGTATAAACCTCAAGAAGTCCAGGCCAGTTCCAAGCACTTGTTTTGTGTTCCTGGGTGCAGAGTTCAACACTGTAAAAATGTTGGTAAAGCCAACGCTGGAGAGGTTCGTCAAGACGAGAACGTCGGTGAAGACATTCGTCCGAAGGACCAGGGTAACGGCGAAGGAGTTGGCATCGCTCATTGGACTCTTGGACTCCAGCGCCAGACTTGTACCCTTAGGCCACTGGCGAGTGAAACCGATTCACTGGTTTCGGAAGACAGCGTGGCAGCCACGGAACAGTTGGATGGACATCATTCCCCACAAAATTGTTAACAGAAAATAGCCTAAATAGTCCTCGTAAGTGCTGTACAATGTGAATAAGGTTTAAAAAATTAAAATTCAACTTTCCACTTCAAAACAGCTGCCATTAACGAACAGAAGGTCTTATTTTACTGCAAAGTTAATAAAATCTTGATGAAAAGTAAGTCCTAATTTATTTATTTGGGCAAAAATTGAGAATTTTTTTGGAAAATGCTAATTTTACGATTGCAAATTTTCATTTTTGGCTTCAGCAAACGGCGTACACCTCCCCTATTCAAAAATGGGGTCAAAATTCTTATTAGAAAACAAGTTGTGAATTTTGCGATTTCGCAAAATCGCAGAAAATACGAGTCCTTAAGTATTGGTTTACCAAAATTCATGGTTCCCCCACTGCTTTTGTGTTAAACTGTCGAAGGAGTCGTCTTGGAGTATTGATGAATTTACCATTCAACAATTTCCACCATTTGCTTGGTTGGTGTCTGGCAGAATTGTTGAGTTGGTATAATAATAATACAATTTACCACACAGTGGAAGGGAAACAGAAGGGCTTGGGACCATTTGCTCTGTTCCTGGTTAAAAGTAAAATAACAGTATTTACGTGCATGCCACAATCGGCCGTTTAAGAAATTTGTCCAGTTGTTCAGAAAGCAATAACCTACGAAATCCTGCTTCAGATGTTGCATTTACTGTCTCCGCACGAAGGGCATTCCAAATTGGGGCGACTCGGACCGAAAAAAAATTTCGACGACTTTCAAGATGACAAAGAGGGACAGCGAGTTTCCATTTATGACCCGAGTGCGATTTGGGTAAGGTGTGTAGTCAAAGAATGGCAAATTAAGAGATAAACCCATGGAGAATCTTAAATGTTAAGATGAGATCAAATCTCATTCTACGAAGTTCAAGGAGTTCCAGGCCCAACCTTTCAAGGCGCTCCCCACAGCAAACCTCACGAAAGCCTGCTTAGCCTTTTGTAAACCTTCGTGGAACGCGCTCCAGGAGGTCTATGTCCCGTGCCAAATATAGGGACCAAACCGGCGTTGCATACTCGAGGAGGGGATGCACAAAGACCTTAAAGGCCCAAACCTTCGTCATATGATCCCCGGACCTGAGGCATCTATTAACCAAAACACAACGGCGGTATGCGGATGCACAGACCTTTTCGCAGTGAAGTGAAGATTTCAGATTACTGGAGAACCAAACTCCCAGGTCGCGGACCTCAGTAAAAACCGGTAACTGTGACTGTTCCAAAAAATGATTACGACAAGTTAATTGGTTGCCCACATGGAAAGAGTGGCACTTCTGAATTGAAAGTGGTAGTTGCCACACCTTTGACCATTCGGCCACATTAAGCACCTGAGACTCCAAGTCTGGTGAGTTGTACTCGGTGAAATTTTCCGCTCCAAGTTTCAGGTCGTCTGCGAATTTGAAACCATAGGTATTTTCACATCAAAATTTCAAGTCATTTAAATAGATTAAAAAAAAAAAGTGGTCCCAGGACAGAGCCCTGGGGTACCCCACATGGAACAGCCACCCAAGACGATGGTGTATTTGCAACGATTACTCGCTGGGTGCGGTTTGCCAAGAATGCACTTAGCCAGGCTTTTAATTCACCCACAATGCCGCAGCCATCAATCTTGAGAAGTAATTTGCGATGGACAACAGACTCGAAAGCCTTTTTAAAATCAAAGTATACAACATCCGTTGGAATTCCCTCATCAAGTGCAGAGGTCCAACGGTCAAGGACTGGCAGTAACTGATGAGTAGCCGATCTGTGTGGCAGAAAGCCAAACTGATCCTGTGTAATTATGGAGTTAACACTGAAAAAGTGAATTAAATTGTCTCTAATAATGGAGTCCATAATTTTACAAGCGGCACACGTCAAAGCAATCAGCCTGTAATTAAGTGGATCGGATGGAGAACCCTTCTTAAAAATGGGTACAACATGTGCAGTAATCCAGGCACTTGGAAGCACACCCTGGGTGTACGAACACGTAAACAGTTTTGAAAGGGGGTAGCTAATGACCCAAGCAATCTCCTTGTAAAGATATGCTGAAAAACCATCTGGCCCGCAGGACTTACTTGGTTTAAGTCCGTTAATGGTTTGAAAAACCTTATTAAAATGAAAAGTTGTCTGTGGACATATAGTGGACTGTTTATATAGCTGCCTTTCTGGAATTGCACAGTTGCCATCATCAACCACAATATTTGAGACAAAAGAATCACTAAGTATTTTTGCTTTGTCCTGGTTCTCAGTAATAAAAGAGTTTCCAACTTTAAAAGGTGGTAACGCTCGTGAAGAAGAATTCAGTTTACAATAAAGTTTAAAAAGTGATGAGAAGTTACCCTCACGAATCGTTTCGACTTCTGCTCCTTGTGCCTCGTTTCTATAGCTTCTGAATAATTTTTACGTGCCTTATTATATGCACGCAATGTGTCCGGGCACTGATTTGACTTATATTTATGCCAAAGTTTAAGTTTCAATCGGCACTGCTTGGCAGTATGATGCGGTATGTCTCTATGACCATGTTTAAAGGGTCGTGGCACCTTTCGACACTTTTCAACGTGTCCGGACGAAATCTGATGGAAACATATCCACATCTGTTCAACATGCGGATGTGTATAAAAAATTAGCGCGTCCCAATCAACATGTGCAAGATAACTTCTAAGTTTGGGGAAGTCGATTTTCCCTTTCGGTACAACGAGGGATGGGCAATCGGATGGCCTCGTCACAGTAGTCGACAAATTTAATGAAAAACACACCGCAAGATGGTCACTATTTCCGAGATGGGTCTCCAGTTCAAGATCAAAGACCAATCTGTCGTCATGAGTAAAACTAGATCCAAAATGTTCTGTCCTCTAGTGGGTTTATCCACAATTTGATGATTCTCGAAAAAGAATCATCATGTATGGTAATCCCTAGAATGTATGGTAGTCCCTAGACCGAAACGCACGATTTGCCCACGTGCAAGATACAGGATTGGCATCTTGAAGAGCAAAGGTCGATGAGTACCCAAAGGGAATGTACACTTAGCAACATGTGCGTAAACAAGAAGATGTTCACCAGGTGGATGAAGAAATGCAGGCGCAGTTGCACCAAGACTGGTGTGTTCGGCTACACAAAGAACCACAGAGGTGGCCATGAGACAGGCACCTATTTGAAGATCTCTACCCCCACGCTATTCGCAGGCGAAGAGGAGGGAGAATTATCAGCTGTAGGAGACATCCTCAGCCAAAATCCAGTAGCCGTGCTGTCCACCATTGAATCGAGGGGCCTGCAGCTCTAAGCAACTCAAGACTGAAGAGTGGAGGTTGAAACTTCATGATGACACGGAAAAGGTAAGTCGACGGTGAAAAAGGAAAAGCAGCGGAGCCGAGTTGAAGACGAGTTCGGAGCAATGCAGGGAGCAAGGGCTCAATGATTTAAGAACGATTGCGTAACTGGAGAAGGTGACGCAGAAACCGTGGAGGATGGAGCGAACGTCGGCCAACAACCACACAATTGGATCCTCTCCTCTAGGTTGCATGCCTCCTTTTCTATAGTTTGTTGAATTGTTCCACATTATGTTTACCGGAAACTGACTGTACGAAACCACGTTTCCTCCCACTATGAGTGCAAGAAACACATAATTAATATTCCACTCGTAGACTCTTAACAGTGACTCTGTAGGTCTACAAGTGCGACATTCACACGATTTTGTACTTGTAGTGCAAGGAAACGTGGTGTTACACAGTCAGTTTCCTGCAAACATAATATGGAACGAACTACAGGAACGCAATTGACCGAGTGGACGCTGACCTGCAACTGTTGATGTCTAATGTTAGTCACTGGAAAGAACTGCCAATCTGTGTAGAAGACTAGAAGTGATGAGTTGCGAGAGCCAACGTTATGGAGGACTAGTTCTTCAAACGCAAGGGAAACTACTTCAACAAACTAAGTTGGATCAGGCTATCCCTGGCCTCAACTGTACTCCCAGTCTTAATCTTATTATCTATTTTTTCGACTAGGTATAAAAAAAAAAAAAATGTTCCACTTGTATCAAACTTCCGAATGGTTCCTAACTGGGTTATGCATGCTTTGGCAAGCCTAGTGCTCAATTGTATACGGACCACTGTAATGATGATGTAATGTGCCATTGTACCCTTCACGCACCTTCGGATGGGGGAGGACAACTGTGAAGGTGCGTGCCCAAGGGCAGAGGAACTCGTGCACCTTCAGAGTGTAATGCAAGAGGCCTCACGTACTGAGACTAGGTGCCACTGAGAGAGCAATGCCAAAATGGCGAAAGAGCAAATTGCTGCCTAATGTGCTTGTGTGTAACTTTTAAGATGTGCAAGAAGGAAGGACCAAGCTTTGAGAAGTATGAGTATGGAGGAGTGTATGAATATTATTTGGAGGATGTCTTGTTAGCCAAAAGATCCTCACAGTTCATTTACCCTCTCAAGCAAGTCTAAAAGGTAGTGAAAATAGGTCAAAATGCCCTGCTGTGACATAAAGGCGTTTTATTTTGCTATGGCATCTTATTCTTCTGTGACCTGATTGCAGCAGAATGTAGGCACAATCGATCAATCATAGCACCATCTGTGGTTTATCCAGATACTCGAACTTCAATTTTTGAACAACCAATTCACGTTGCTGCTAATTTTCGATAGTCGTTTAAACATTAGTTGCTATGTGGTCAAACGCCGACTATCTTCATCAGACTTCTTGCTTTCTGGGCACTCTACTTCTTCGGATCGGCTATTGTTTATTTTTGAAAAACGCGATTTTCAAAAACAATCAACGACCGATCCAAAGAAGTAGAATGCCCAGAATGCAGAAAACCTGATGAAGATAGTTGGCGTTTGACCACATAGCAACTAGTGTTTAAATGCCTATCGAAAATTAGCACTTAACAGCAACGTGAATTGGTTGTTCAAGAATTGAAGTTCGAGTATTTGCATAAATCATGAGTTGTACACTTCAATGTAAAGATCTTTTAGCTGCACCACCTGTGAGCAAAAATTAGTTAAGCGTGGAAGTGGGACACATAAGCCAAAGTTATAATTTTATTTGTGTACAGTGATAGCACCACTCTGTTTTGCAACATAATAACCACTTTAAATTAGTGACCAAGAATGCATGATTTCTGCTTTAAAGGTTTTGGTCGACGTCAAATGGATGAAATTGCGAACAACGTTGATAGAAGAATCGCACAATATGATTCGGTAAGAAACTAAATGTTATCTAAAAAGAGTTCGCTATCAATCAGAGATCAGTAAAGTTTATATTTCTTCTTTGTTGTGTGGCTTAACCTTCGTCTTACTTTTTAAAATCCTCTTCATCATCCCCAAAAGGCAGCCCGTCAGATGCTGGGTATGCGCACTGCAGATATTATTGTTGTTGAAATTCAGCATTGTTGCTGTGTGCTTTCCAGGCAAAAATATTTTCCTAGTTCTTCCTTAAACAAGTTGGAACATTAGGGATGTGCGATACTCGAAAAATTCGAGCCGAGCCAAGTATGCAACTGGTACTCGAACTCGGCTCATCGCTCACGTGCATACTCGAAAACCTTGAATCCGGTGAAAATGAGGTACCTTCGCCAATTTTTAACCGATTTTGACATTCCAATATACCAAATCAATCGTCTCGACGAGAGCTTTCCAGTGGTGTAGGTTAAAAGCCAGTAGCTCGAACCATTTTTAAGTTATATCCTTAATACTGGAACCCACATAGTCAGTTAAGGAGCATCTATCTTCACAAATAAAAAAAAACTTAAAAAACAAACTATGTTCAATACATAGTCGAACTCGGCTAGATACTCGACTCGTCTGTTGCAAACTCGGCTCGGCTCGACTCGAATTAAAATTATTCTACTCGCACACCCCTATGGAGCATAGTTTGCAGAGTCCCTTGGTGCCTAAAATTACTATTAACACCAAAAAATATACCCCCAAATCTAGTTGCCCTACATTTATGCAGTAGCGGTTTTGAAATTATACTTATCATCTAGTTTCGTTCAAAATTTAGAACCTAGACAAACTAATTGCAATTAAAATGATTGTTACTGATCTGTACTGGGCACCATGTTGAAATTAGGTAGCCATTTTAAAATTATTATTATTATTTTTGAATTTAGACAAAATAGTTGTTACCAACTGAAACAATGAAATGTGCCCTCATCACATAATCTGTAATGGATGCCATCTTGAAATTATTAGAGCAGCTGTTTTGAAAATATGATTGGGATTGGGACACAGACAAACTAGATGCAGTGAATTAAAATGGTGAACGTACTATGGTCGTTATAAACTTATAAAGTGTAATGGGTGCTATCTTGAAATTAGGTGGCCATTTTATATTGAAAGATAAAAAAAAGGAAAAAAGAAACTTATCATTCCATGGGTTTGGTGAATTGTTTTTTGGTTCTTATTACATGCAGTCAGGGCCGACGGAAGCAGTACGGCTGGTATGGCTGTGGCCGTACCAGTTTTAGGCACATAATTAAAAAAAAAACGCCTGCATAAACTCATGCTGATCATTCATAATCATTCGTTCCTACTCTTGTTATCCCTGTGCAAAGTGAATAGCAAGTTGCTCACGTACTATCTGGGTTGTTAAGCTGCCCTGCCTGACAAATCAACCTTTTTCCCCTAAGTAGTGAGTGGACCATGCCCACTTCGGGGAGTGCTGGCCGATATTTATATGTTGCTGAAACTAGAGTTGTGCGCGAGTAAAACATTCTTCGGCGGCGGCGCTGACAAAGATGGGCGCGTCCGCATTCAAAGGGCTGTGGCGACTTTCACAAATTTTAGGCAGTGGCGGCAGCTTTTTTTATTCTTACTTGTTGTAAACCATCAGATGGATGCACAAGGAAACAACAGATAATGGGTGGCAGAAAATATTTGTCCAGCATGCTGACTTATTAAGTTTTGGGTAGCTTTTATCTGGAGACAGACAATGATGAGATAGCAAGCTGTAAGGTGCAATATGTTTAATTAAATAATAATAAAATGTAAACAAATAATCTTTAGTTTAGGTATAGCTTTGGAGTCCCCCCCCCCCCCCCCCGGGAGGTATTACAGCCTCACAAAAGCCGTACCACTAATTATTTGCTTCGGTCGGGATGGCATGCAGTTCTGGCAGTTGTTTTTTTATCGTTAGCTTCAGTTTTAAAATAACAAGGATTGATAAACCAAAACGGAATATTAAAATGTTACGAGTAAAGAGTCTAAAAGTCAAACCTTAAAAGGAGCACACGGATAAGATTTTACATTAAGGGTCTAGACGTAAAATTTCGCAGGTAAAAGGCAGGTAAGTATTAGGTCCTTACTACCCTCCTTAAGAATAGGAAGACAATACATACATTCTGACAAAAAACTGTATGAGGTGATATAAAAAGACAAATGAGCCATGTGCTGGTCCATTGATAGTTAGTTGTATGCTTTCCTGCTTTGCTGTAGTCTGGAAAATTTTATTTTGGTTTGTCAACTTGACAGCACATTTGCAGCAGAGAGTATCATTTTCCTTACATCTATCTGCCAAATTCATACAGATATGCCTAAAATTATAAAGCAGCAAATGTCAAATTTCACACGAAAATTGTTTGAAAAATTTCATTGCAAAGCATACCGTGAAAACTGCTTCAAACTTACAAATTTGCACAAAGTGCGCCCACTTTCACAACTTCAAGATACTTCTTATCTCGCTAATGTTCGACGGCCTCCTGTCTGCTTCATCAGGCTTTCATAGTTTTCAGGACTTTTTACTACATTACTAGCATTGTGGATATTTTGATTATTCGAATTTGAGCGGAGAACCGCTCAAATTCGAATCAGCAAGATGACCACAATACTAGTAATGTAGTAAAATGTCGTGAAAATTTTTGCAAATTTGTAAGAAAGTTGTATTCTTAAAATGGAAAATGGGGTGTTAAAACCTGCTGCAACAGTATACTAACATATTCCGCCCGAATAGGCTACTATTACATTTACAAAGTGGACACAAATAAGAATCTAATGCAATGCTTACCTGCCTCTTAACATATAAAATTTGGCTTCAAGAACCTTGTGTTAGATCTTGTCCAAATTCCTTCTAAGGTTGAACTTTTAAGACCCTTACGCGTAACATTTCCATTCCGTTTTGTTTATTAGCATTTTAAGTCCTATCATCATGTTCCAACACAAGGCTGAGCAGATAGCCAGTTCAAATTTTGTGAAAGCCATATCACATTGTGATGTACCTACTAACGTTCCTGTAATTGTTATGTTATTCTAAACTTGCCCTAATGAAATGCAAGTGATTTTTAACACCGTTCCTAATCAGAATTGCTGATAAAATTGCAGAAATCCAATTGAGTGGAGCCCTATTTAAGTTATTTGTACTGTGTTGTTAAATGTTGAGTGTGTAGCATTATTCGTGCTGAACAGTTAAATGATGAGCCTTGCTCTAGCCATATTGACAGCAATCTGCTCTCACCCAGCTTTGTTTTGCTCTTGTTTGGACTCGTCAGTAGAGAATACTCTGTGGATGAGAGTAGGTATGTACCGATGTGTTCAAATGTCGATTCCGATGTTGAAAAAACATCTGCCGATATGCAGTTCCGATAACTGGTGGTCCTATATTTAAGAAAGTGAAATGAAGTAAGTTAGATTTTTCATGAGCCAAAAACATTCAAGAGGATTTCAGAAATTAAATTGACATTTTCTGTAGGCCTAAAATTTAGGTCCCAGAAATTAGTTATAAGCACACCTGTCACAAAATGATCTAATAAATTTTTGGACTTGGGATGTTTTAACATCTGCTGCCTAAAACCGATGCCGATGCTCCGATGACCGATGTAGCCTAAAACAGCTGATTTCCCATGTCCGATGCCAACATCGGTGCATCTCTAGGTGAGAGCAAAGCGATCAGCTGCTATTAATAGGCCTAAACTGGGTGTGTAACATTACAGTAGACCCAGCCGAAACCAGTCCAGTTTTGTGCTCTAGCTATACCTAGAGCTGTGGGTCGTAGCTTTAAAGTGTTACCCCTTCATGTACAAAATCAGTGGGTCGTAGCCCAGCCCTTAAGTGTTTAGATTTAGACAAATAAGACTGACTGTAACGTCTTCAGGTTATTGCCATGGTCAAGCTCTCAAAAAATATGATGAAATAGTATTTTTGAAAAGTAAAAAAGTGTCAGTCTTTTTGGCGAAATAAAAAAATTGTGAAACTGGCATGATCTGACACGATACTTGGCGACCAGCTCTGATATGTGATACTAGTATGGATATCAAACAGGACTTTTCATTCTTAGTAAGTAGTAAGTATGTCAGTCCAGAAAATTTAACGCACAATTTCAGATTACAGGAATCTCACCTGATTCTTGCGAATTTTCAACAGACAGTATTCGTCAGTCTACGTCAGTTGTAACTACATCGTTTTGGATATCGTGATTCGAAACTGGTGCTCGGCGTGGCCCACTGCATGCGTCGGGCCTGCTGGATGTGTCTGGCTCACTGGATGCGTTGGGCGTACTATATGCAGAAGGGCCTATCTCCCCAGGGTGAGATTCATGTAATCTGAAATTGTGCGTTAAATTTTCAGGACTGACATTTTTATCGATATGAGCTTTCAGAGTAAAAACCGCCACGGTAGTTTTAAATAGTAAGTACTGCTACTCTGATGTTTTAGGACTTAGATAGTTTTGGTCAGGTCATAGCAATACTGTATCCAGAGACTTGAGTGCCACCGTGGACCCAGAAGTTGCAGTGACTTTTTGGAGACTTCAACATATACATTTTCATGTAAGATTATAATTTTCTCTCATAGCTTGTGGAAGGAAGTTTTAAATAGCCACTTGAAGAAGCACACGCACCGAACTATTACATCCAAAGACAATGAAGAATTACTGCTTTGCATTCCGGTAAGGATTTCTATCGAATTGTTGCTCGAATTCTCTTTTATTGTGACTTTTCCCAATCCTGGTAAATATATCATTATTGGTAAGCTCTCTTCACAATGAACAGTAAATGACCTCTGCCTTGGTTGATCCAAGGGGTAAGAACATGTTATTTCTGCACTTTTCAGAATTTGCAAATTTCACAACATAAGTAAAAGAGCGTTAAAGATTATTCTTAAAGAGCACTAAACTAAAGCCAAAATTACCCACTTCTTTTTTGCAAAATTTGGTTAAGTGTCCCAAAATATCACAAAGTTCCAAAAATTGGACAAAATCGTCGGCAAATTGGCTTTACCAGAACAGTTAATTTATTTAAATGATAACCATAACAATGTAATCGACGACTAGCCACCGGAGCAAAGTATTGCTCCTGGTATAGTTATTACCGACACAACGTTCAGGTGCATATTGAATTTTGCCAATAAACACTGTAATTTTCATGGTCTCCTGGTGTAAGCACTTATCACCGTGAATCAAGAACATCATGGTTTGTTTTAGAAAGTTTGATGGCACTCATGTTATGCACATACTTTCATGCTGTGATGCAGTTATCATCAATTTTGTTACAATTAAAAGGCTGGGTGTCCCATCTAATTCACCTGCCAAATCCATCACTGCAAATAAAGGTGCCGAAATAATTCAAAATTGCACTTTCATCTCAACAGAACCAGTGCAAAACTAGACCTTGTTTTATCGTTGAAATCGCATGTCCTCAAAAGGGTGTAGTGTTTTTTCTTTCTTTTTTGGCATGCTGACTAATCAAGCAGCTGGCTCTTCGGCATTGATTCGTAGTACTGAATTTACACTTCCCCTAACCTCCGAATCCACAAAAGGCACGTCACGTGATTAAACTATAGCTAATTGCTCAATTTCAACTTGTTGCACCACAGAAAAAAATGTTATTTGCATGAACTTAGGTGGTATCTCTATTACCCATATCCCCTTTGAAAATGTAATGTTGTTGACGCCTTTTTAATTCGACGTGTCACACATTGAATCAATGTGGTTGTGCCCAAAAAATGGCTAAATGCAAATCAGTTCAGCCACATCTCAAAAAGCAGACACATTTGTTCAATTCTGATCCAACGAAATTCAAGTATGTGGGTGGGTGAGTTGCAGTGCAGAAGGACAAAAGGTATTATGCTCTACAGAATAAAGGTTTGCGTTTTGAACTTGGCTAACCTCTAACGAGATCTCTCAGCGAAAAACAGTCGTCCGATAGTACACGGTCTCTGGATGACGTCAACCCGACATCAGCGTAAAGGTGTGTGCTAATACAAAAAATTGCAATGATAATGGTGTGTAACTGCGCATTCCGGCAAGTCAGCTCTTTAATATTGCAGTCGGTTATAGACTATACGTAAACATCGAGCTGGCTCCTCTTTTATTAAATTATATATAATTTACAATACAAAGTGAGTCGACACTTACCTTAGGCGGTAATCTGGATGGCACACCAAATTTTTGTGTTGGAATCTGTACGGTACATAGAATGCGAGCGGCGCATAGACTTTGCTGTTAATTACTGTGCTAGCCTCACTGCTTTTCGGGTGCGATGTATTACAATATGTTATTACGCTTATTTGTGGTGTTTCTTATTGAACGAGTGAGCAAAGCGAATGATGTCCTGTTTTTACAGTGGCGTATGGCCAGGGAGGGAAGGGCGGGATATTCCTCGTGGCCCCTGACTCTGATTTTTTTGTCTTTATCCATAACAGGAAGACTCGCGTAAGTTTTATTGGTTCGATATTAGTTTTACCTACAGATTTAAAATTACAAATAATAATATTGTAATAATAAAAAGATCATTATAAAATGTTAGTAAAATAAGTACTTTGTATTGAGTAGGCCTACACATATCATTGATACTATTTCACGATCTCGATGCAAATCTTTCTCGAAAACGGAGTTCGAGTAAGAATAAAGCATTCATCTCCCTTCCTTACTTGGGTGGTGATGCAAATTTGCGAGGGTAAAAGGGTTGGTTCAACGGTTCAATGGTTCAACGCAGTACCATGCACAGACCACCGATAGGGCAGGGGCAACTTTTGTAAAAGGGCACGCTGAGATTTTTTTTCTAGGCACCTTTTTTTTTTGCTCGTCAGTTTTTTTTTTTATCCCCTTTTAAGCTTGTTTTACCCTTTTTTATCCGTTTGTGCCCCTTTCCTGGCCTCTAGGCCCTTTCTCTGGCTGCAGCACCAACGTTTATCGGTTCAGAAAATCAAAATACATATTTTTTTTTCAAAGAAGGGCCGGGGCAATGCCCCCCTGCGCCCCTCCTGTGTACGCCACTGTTTGACGCATCACGAACCAGTTTTTTTTTTTTGTTTGTTTAATTTTGCCAGTCCTAATTGACATATTTCACAACATGGGGCTCTGGACCCTTGGATAAAATTTCCCTCGTGACCTCTGCCCACATCACTCCTACTCTCTGTTGATCACTACAGCAGTTACGGCCAAAAGCACCGATTCGAATAAAATTGTATGTATCCTTGAAATAAGGCTGAAGAAATTTAGTTATTCTATAATTAGTTTTCATCATTAGGTTTTCTTATATAGGCGCAATATTAAAACTATGGCGAAATAATTAATTTTGTATGAGCAGCCCAGATTCTTCCACTACTCTGGCCTATGGTAATTGAAGGCAGGTTAATTTGGATCTCTTCCACT
>JAHWFP010191258.1:21425-47732 GCA_023313725.1 Lithobius niger
TACTCCGCGTGAGAATTAACAGCGTTCGACGCAGCTATTTTACCAATAATTGGAAATAGCAACTTATTAATCATGGTTTGCATTTAGTTTAAATGCGGTAAAGCAGCCAACAACGTTAGTCGTTTTAATAGCGGGACATAGCTTAGCTCTCTAATCAACTTTCCCTCCCTGCAACTGGAGTGGGCATGGGGGGAGGGAGGTGAATAAGCTCTTGTCTTGAAGTTGTAGGAATGTTAATTTTACTGCCATAAAATATTAGAGTGGGTAGCTATTCATATTCAGTATAATAAGTAAAAAAAACTAAATTAAATAAAATAGAAAAATACTCCAGCAGCGCATCGAGATCTTTGATAGGTTCCGTCTGACAGACAAAAAGTTCTGGTACCACTACACAGTAAAAATACATGTTAGGCTTAAAAAAAAAACTGCTTATCAAAATTGTGAATATGCTAGACAAGTTTCATTTTGCGTCGCAGTCTTGCTAATCAATTTTTTGGGGTTAAGTCGAGCCCTGGCAGGTACAGATCAGAATTTAAAAAATCGTTTCAACTTTCTGGTTATTTTAAACTATTTTTTAACTTAGTTTTTTTTATTTAATTTAAATTTGTTTAAACTAAATGTAAAATTAAAAAAATTTTTTTTTTTTATTTAAATTTGATTCATTTGGAAAGCTAAAATTTTAAATCATATGATCAGTGCCACTAAAAAATGGTCTTGGCATTAATCCAGGAAGCAAAATCCTATTTTAAAAAAAATGGTTACCGGTACACATTATTTTAACTATTTGTTCAATTTTAATTTAATTTTCTAATCAAATTAAATGTTTAATTTTAATTATACAAATTTATATATCAAAATTTTCGTCAAAAAATGTATGTAAATTTATAAAAATTAGCCACAGCAAAACCCTGTACTCCCTGAACACAAACAATTCATTATAATAATTTTTTTCCATTCGCTGTGGCACTGCCATGTGGTAATTGGAACCGGTATCGGACCGTACGGAACCGGTTTTTGGTATCGGCATCGGAATCGGAATTATGGTATCGGTACACCACTAGGATCACCATGTTCTTTATCTGGATAGGACAACTGTTCAGGGGCCAATTGTGAAGATCATAGTGGATTCTTGGATGATTTGGTGATGACATCTTGCATAAACCAACTGACAATCTGCTGTGCTGTGTGCTGCAGCTTGGCAATACGAAATAAACTTATCAGCCGAGCCTTGCTCGGGCCAGAGACACAATGTTAGATTTGTCTTACACTACCAGATTTAAATTTGTCTGTATGTGTGTGTGTGTCATTAACAAGATTTTAGCTTTTTTTTTTTCGTTTCATTACTTCCGTAACCTTCAAGTTCATTGCAGTTTAAAAAAAAGTGCTACGAAATGTTGTTTCTGAAATGATGTACACTTCCTACGTGTTCAGAACTGTGTATTCTTTTCCAGCATTGGGAAACAATAGAAATACAAGAAGAGACTGAAGACGGAAGAATGGTTACCTCAACCATACGTGTTCCTTCCCAAGTTTCTTGGCCTATTATGAGCATAATTCATCATCTTTGCACAGAAATTAGCCGTATCGGTGGACACACAATTCCTAAGTATGTTTAATGTGTTGGATGTTGGGACCTATATTTTCTTGATGTTATGATAGTATCGCAATATGAACAACTATTTCAGAAGCACACACACTAATCACCACTTTTACTTACAGTACAGTACTAAGTCTTGAATTTTCGAGGAAATTCCGTTCATCTTCTTCAGAACTCTAAAAGCACGATTTGAAAAAACGTCACTACATGTCAAGCGTCAATCGGAATTCGAATTTTGCCACAGTACAGACTAAACCACATCTTTATGTTTAGTCTAGAGGTGTCTGAATGCAGTACAGGTTCCAGTGCTCGGTAGAGTTTGGCCATCAGATCCTGACTCTCGAATCTCTCTAGCAGTCGTAAGAAGGACCAGGACCAGGATCGTGTTTTTGACTTCTGAAGAAGAGGAACTGAATTTCCTTGAAAATTCTAGACTAATTACTAATTAGTGTACTGTGAGTACACGTGGTAATTAGTGTGTGTGTTCTTCTGAAATAATGTCTTTTAACAATCACTGTGGTCACTGGTTGCCGGTTTTTCAAATGAACAACTTTTTTCCTATGCAGAATTTTAATCTTAGCTTTCGAATCCTAGCATAGCACTGAAGCCAAAAATATAAATGTGTGATTGCAAAACGTGGGATTGAATCAGGATGACGGTGCGTACTACGAAGGGAGCATGGATGGTGCCATCTGATGGGAAACTAGGCAAAGCTGGTTTTACTTAGATTATTTTAAAATTTAGGCATTTCAGCGGCAAATAAGTGATTTTAAGCTAGTACTAAACATTAGTATTTTGCAGATAAGAAATGCATTTTTCCACGAATTTTGCGTAATATTCAAATGTTAAAAAAATTCTATTCAGCCCGAAAAAAAGAAATTCTTGAATTCTTCAAACGCCATTAATTTGAAAACTGAAATTGAAGGCTTAAAAACCTTGAAATTGGAATTTTTTTTTATCTGTGCCCTAAAGCAGCCTTGACTAAGAATCAAGAACTGTAAATTATGATGTCAAAATTAAACCTCTCTTCAAATGTGCGACATCCATAAAATTATGTTAAAAGGAATTTTGAATATGCAAACTAAAACGTAATTTCTACGTCGTAGAACCTCCCCATAGGGCATTTTGTAGAAACCTGTCATGTTGCGTCATTACAAATGTATGCAAATTACATCACTTCCGCTCCCACTTCCTCTCCACCACTCGTCACTCTTTTTCTTGCCTCTTGCGCGGATAGTCGCCGGCTGCGGTTGGTGTTGCAGCATTGGAAGTTTATGCTGACTTTACCTACTTGGGAAAATAACGTGGTAGCCATGGTAAAGGCTGGCGGTTGCCTTGAAGTTGGTTCCTGGCTGGCGACTGCGTGAAGACGGCCTGGGTTGCGGCTAGAATTCTTCACGTTGGCAACAAAGATGGCAGCGCACGTGGACGACGCCGGGCCTGGTAAGTGAATGGCCAATAGTGAGACGACTCTGGTCATTGGCTGAAAATTATACCGTATGGCCTACGGTGGTGAGAGGAGGGTAAAACATCACAAAGATGAATACATCACGAAGATGAATAAGATCCACCCCACAGGCTGGGAGAGAGATTGAAGTTTTCGTCATTACTTGACTGATTATCGCCCTAGGCGGAAAAATTCCATGAATGTGTTTCGCGAGGCGGAGAGACCACTTGTACCACTAGTGGAAGTGAGGCGAGTATTACTGCAAAATGAGCAAAATGTGTGGTAGATTATGCCTAGGTGAAACCCTGTGGAGGCCTGTGTGGCACGCGGGTAGTTCGGTCAGGAGAGAGGAAGAGTAGGCGGCATCGGAATGGGCACTGCGAACAAAAAGTGGTTAGACTTTGGGCGTAAGCGTTTCGCCCCCGGTGACGAAAGTTTGGCCTGGCTGGGGTGGACAGTGGACACCAATGTTCGGATTGTGTCTAAGTTGCGTGAGATGATTGCACAGGGTGTGATCGAAGGGTTCCGAGTGGGTTGGTTGGCTTTTTATTCCCGATTTTTCCTGTAGCAAAACCCGACGGGTCGTTGCATATTATTGTGAACCTAAAACGGTTGAATAAATTTGTGCACACGACGAGTTGTGCAATGGACTCTGCTGATTGCGGTCCAGAATTTGAGGCGTAATTGGAGGGATGGGGCGAAGGTGAACCTGTCAGTGGCGTACTACGCAGTCCCGGTGGCGCAGAGCACCAGGAGAAATTTGATGTTTGCATGGTGGGGTGTGCAGTATTAGTTTCGGGTGTTACTGTTTGGGCTCACATCGGCTCCTTGCATCTTCACGGGGCTAATTAAAGTTGTGCGTCGTTTCTTGCGTTAGCAAGGTGTGTTGGTATTTACATATTTGGACGATTTCATCAGTTTGGGCCTGTCACACAACAAACTGCGTCGTGATGTCAGTCGGATATTAGCCACGTTAATGGTACAGGGTTTTTCCTGAACATTGCGAAGAGTGTGTTACAGGCTTACAGCCTAATTGCTGCTTGGAATTTCTGGGGGTGAAGCTCGATTTGGTGCGGGGATGTTTGGTGTTGCCACCGCGGAAACAACAGGGGCTGTTGCGAATGATTTGTTCTTCACCTCCTGGACCATGCGAAGTCTGCTAGGTGTGTGGGAGAGTTTGATATACGCGGTGCCAGGTTCCAGAATGCATACGAGATTTTGGCAGGGCAACCTGTTGCAATGGTCGCGTGTGTACAGTTCGGCGGGGCAGTTTTCAGCGGAGTCGCCGGGTGACTTGCGGTGGTAGTCAGGCGTCTTAGGACAGCCAGAGGTCAGCCAAGAGTGGTCACATGGAGCTGCAACAGTTACGCTGTCCACAGATGCATCAGACGTTGGCTGGGGTGCATCAGTAACTTAACTTTAATCTTAACTTTAATCTGGTTAACTCGTCCCAAATGGGCATTACATAACCACAACATAGAGGGGCACGCCGCCTAGGGCCGCTGAGTTGTGTTGGAATGGACCCGACATATTAATATGAAGGAGCTCCTGGCGATCCTTTATGTGGTGCATGTGTTTCGGGATCGTCTGCGTGGTCAGCATGTGCGTGTGTTCTCCAATAGTGTCGTAGTGGTGGCATACGTCAACAAGGAAGTGGAAACAAGGTCGCCGTCCCTGACTTGGCTGGTGTGGGAGCTGTGCTGTTGAAAGAGGAGTTGGGCTGTGTTCTGGAGGTGGTATTTATCCCGGGAATCTGTAACACGGCGGTGGCCGACGGGTTGTCTCGAATATTCCAGGGCAAATTCGATTTTCAGCTATGTACGGAAGTGTTCGATGGGTTTTGTGTAAGGCTCGGCCGATACCAACTTTCTCCGATCTGATCCGATACCGACACGGTCCGATGCTACATCACCGATACCGATGCCAATACTTCACTGCATTACTTCCAGGAAAGTTAATGTTTCTTCCATAATTACAAACCAAAAACTGATGAAAAATTCCGAATCTCAAAGCTCTATGAGCAACCATCTCGCAGTAAAGTAGGTTTTTTGGAACCTGTTTTTGGTTTTTGTTAAATAATGTGAGAACGACTGAAGCTATCGCTCTTAAATTAGCACCATTGGAAAGCTCTAGAAAAAAACGTTAAAAATGGTCTATTGGAACATCAAAAACCGACAATTTTTGGCGAAAAATTGCAAAAACTGATGTTTGACCAAAACAGCTAGCCGAGACCGATACCACTAGTATCGGTGCCGATACCAATATCGGTATCGGCCCAGCCTTAGTATTGTGTGCTTTTTGGTATGCCAGACATTGTTCTGTTTGCTACATCGGCGACGGCCTAACTGCGACGGTTTAGGTCTTGGGGCAGGAGCCCTGATGCGAAGATTGTGGACCCTCTTAGTGAGTCCTGGGCAGGGCTGTACCCCTGACTGTCCCCCCCCCCCCCTACCCGATGATCGGGCAATGTATCCACAAGTTGATTGAGGACAAGGTTGAGAGGTGATAGTAGTGACCCCGGCTTGGACGGGTGCGACCTGGTATGTGCTGTTGTGGGGCCTGCAAGGCATGGGGCCGTTTGCCCTCCCCGGACGGGTGGACTTGTTTGGGGACCCATATATGTTGGGCAACCCGCCGAGGACTATTGGGGCCTCTGGGTTGTGTTGTGATATGTTGGTGTGGTCTGAGGGGCCAGCGGGGCGTCACATCGCCATCGACAAGGGACTTCAGGTGAGATTTCGGTGTGGTTAGCACATTTATTAATCGATCTCAAAGGTAAAACAGTGAGGAGGCTTCTACGATGTTGAAATGGAGATTCTACCAGAGAACTTGTTCTCGCAGAAGAATCGAAGTTTTCCAAGTAGAATCCAATGAAACTGTGTAGTTTAATCTCACGCCGCCTCCCTGCTCGGAATCACTGATGGCAGTGGCCGCGGACAAAAACGAGTGACGACTGGTGGGGAAGGCTTGGGTGAAGAGGAAGTGAAGTAATTTGCATACATTTCCGGGAAGGAAATAACGCAGTATGACAGGTTTTAACAAAGCGCCGTATGGCAGGGAAGGATCCCAAAAGTAACACAGTTTCGTTGGCTTCTACTCGGAGAACTTCGATTCACCTACGAGAAAACGTTCTCTGGTAGAATCTCCATTTTCTTGTAATTATTAAATTCTTTTGTATACCTGGTTGCTAGTAGCTTTTAAATACGTTAGCCACTAAAAAAAAAATATGTTTCTCAGGCACTGCCTCACTGCCTAAGTTCCCCATGAACCCTTTTTTTTTCATCTTTGCATGCTGTGTATCTTGGCTTGTAGCAGCAAAACCAAATTTGTTTTAAAATGTCTGTATTGTGGTAAAGTGAAGAGCTTATAAAATGGCAAGACTTAATGTGGTTTCACTTTCTGACAATATTCCTGCTTTTTATTGTGTAGGCTAGACCTTAAGCAAACATGAGTGAGAGAGGGGGGGGGACAGGAAAAAAAAACCGTCCGTCCGCACAGAAAACAAAAATTTGCCCAAGAAACAACGTTCTTTTTTTAAATGGCCTTATGGTAAGCTTTGAAAAAAAAATGGTTTAAATCAACCACTCTTTCGTAGGGATGCACTGAATACCAAATATACAACGGAATACTAAACCTGCTCAATAACCAACACCAAATATAAAAACGAATGCTCAACTTGCCAAATATCGAATGTACAAACGATAACGAAATATTCGGCACTGAACAATATATTCGACCCAGTACCTAATTATTCGTTACTGTGTTGAATAATGGCCGAATTGGCTGAATACCGAATTATTCAGCCAAATACTTGACTGAATAATGCTCTGCCAAATACCAGGAAATTTAACACATGATGTTGATGAAAATATGTGAAAATTCTGAATGAGGGTAGACACATTAGTTATTTGGCCGAATACTAAATACTTGAATTTTTGGCAAAATACCCAATAATTACTGTATGTTCGGTGCATCCCTACTCTTCCGCATCAACTGACGACTTTTAGGCTGCACCACCAGTGGTAAGACTGCTTGGCTATCAACAAAGTGGAAGCTGGATCAAATCCTACGACCGACTATGGTATATATGGGCATTAACAAAATATACAAAAGTTCTCTGATGATAAAGATAGAGTAATGGCGTAAACCATTTTTTTTCTCTTTCGCTATTTAAACTGTTCTTTTTATGCCTCCCTGCATTCGGTGTACTGGTTATTTTTAACTTGTGTGTTTGTATTGGTTTGGAGGTAAAATTGCTGAGTAGTACAGCTTTCCATTGTTGGTAGTCAATTAATCCAGTGAATATCATGTTACTGTGTCCCCCATGCCACCTGGCTAGATGCGCAAACATAGTTTAAGCGTGAAAACACCAGTCTATACGGAGCCAAAGTTGCTCCACCCACCAGCCTACATTAAAGGAGTCAACCCCAATTTAAGATTCATAACTGATGAGCTAGGATAAGGTCAGGGTCATCAGACTGAAGCCATATTGATTTGTGCCATTGGGTTGGTTTATTTTCCATCTGACGGCAGCTTTCAAACATTCTCTCATGCATTCCATTGAGTCCACGTAACTATTAGAACATAGGACTTCACTATGGCTATACCAAACCGAACACGGCCGAACAGAGGATGTCCGGTTCAGTTCGGTGTTCGGCCTTTCCAAAGAAAAATACCAACCCTAACGCATTTCTACTCCTAATTAGCTGATTTTGATGTTTGAATACACCATTTTGAAGGTTTTTTCGCCAGCTTTCTGATAGTCCAAACCACAAGTTCCTAGCTTTAACCGTTAAGAAGTTATGAGAGAAAATGTAAAGGTAGAAGATATTTCTTCATGCTCAAACAGAGTTTCCACATCTGTGCACTCACAAGTCCATGTAAACATACTTGCATTTCTTAAGAAACTTGTGCTTTGATAAATACATGAAGCTTTCTGAACTGAGTTGTTTCAAATTTTATTTTAAAAGTTGATTGGTTTGGTAGTGTTTGTTCGGTGTTTGGCTCATTTAAGATTTGTTCGGATTGGTTTAGTTCGGCTAAAAAATTGGCGTTTAGTACAGCCTTAGACTTCGCACATGAAACCTAGCAACACGTTTTGTGGCTTTAGATTTTTTTTTCCATGTTGGTTTAACTATTAGGTGTCTACATGTGTATGAGTGTGTTACGCATGACTTCACACTTATATTCCATGTGTGATTTCAGGTCAATATTACAGGAACTCCACAGTGATGTCGTTGAAACTGTAATTCAAGCTTACGAAACCATTCAACCTCAGAAATCACTATTACAAGTCGTAGCACTTCAGCTCTTGTTTGATTTGCAGTTTATTAGCAGTTTGCTCATTTCGAAAGACGATAAGGTTAGTAGTTTGTGCTTTTCTGGTTGTGTAATTGGGGAGTGTTTCTACTACCCTTGAACCTTTTTGCCTGCAGGTAGCAGCAACCAAAATCCAGGAGTTACTGGAGACTCTGGAAGGCCATGTTGATCCTTTTGATTTGGATGTTTTCACACCTCACATACAAACTCATTTGCGGCGTTGTGTTCAACGCAGCTTGGTAAGTCATGACACTCAGTTTTTTATGACAGAATACCGTTCTTAATTTAAAATTTGCGTCATTGTGTGCTTTAGACGAAAATTCTTAACATTTCTAAAAATCCACTCTTCACTACATCAACATACCCGCTGTTAGCTGATTCTTTGCACCTCGAGTGCCGCATGTTAGCAGAATGGAAGCCATCTTTGTTGTCGGGAAGTGCACTGCGTTGTCACTGTTTTCGCGTTCTCCCGGTGCTTCGAGTATTCCTATTTCACTGTATGCTCTATGAATGTTATTCAATTTTGTGAACCCTTGGCTTCAGTGATTCCTCCGATGTGCTTTTGTGACATTGTATGGTGGTGTTTTGTTATTCATGGTCTCTCCTGAAATGACGGTTACCTATATTCCGCTTAGGTCTAATTTTGGCACACATTTACGGCACTGCCCGCTCGACTTTCATGATCAGTGCTGGTCATGTAGGGACTGCAGACCTACTACAAGACCCTGTGAAACTTGATTATTTTCGCTAAACGTCATTGGGATTTGCCCTTGCAAGAGAAAAGTTATCGCAGGATGAAACAACACCAGCCAAAGCGCGACCACGAGATGAACGACTCTACTTCTGATTCTGCCCCGCCCACGCAAGGTAAGAAACCGGGGTTGAAAAGCCGCAAAAGTGCCGTCACCTAAAACCAGTGCCTTTTCTATACCATAGAAGTCGCCATTCACGGAGATAACGATTATTGTCTTCTCCTATTTCGTACTGTTCTACCATATCTTGTGATAGCGATGTTTTACTGTCGACGGTACTAGACTTCAACCCAGACGGCGTGACCCTTTGTTGGACGACGACTCCCAGGTGATCCCATTGATATTTGCTCTGTGGTCGTCTCCTGCAACTTCAGCATGTACCCCAGAGCCACACCAGAGCCTCAGGCCATTGCTTCAGACATTTCGGCTCTCTTGATCGAAGTCTAAATCGTCAAAAGAGTAGAGACTTGGAAACAGGAAATCTGACAGCCTTCGCCTGTTATTTCTCCATCCGTCCTTCTTAACCACTCGTGCCTAAGAAGATTTTCCCTCATTCCTATTTCCTGGAGAATGCTGTCATCCATACACAGGGCCAACCTTGTTCTCTCCCAAATGAAAACTATTTCAACTTTTCTCAGAATATTTAGCCTGAACTTGTGGTGATCTCGTAATCAGATTTTGAAGATACTGTCTTATCCGGAACTAGTATCATGAAACGGCAGAAAAAATTAAAGAAAATGAAGAACAAACATTCCTTTTGTAAACGTTCTTCGAAAAAGAGAAAACTTAACTCTGTAGTGTCTAAAAAGACTTGTGTATTGCTGGGTAAGATGTTAACCCCTATGTTATCAGGCACCCCTTCAACTTTTCATCCAGTTCAGGAGAACCCTTCACTTTCTATAGGAACCACTTCGTATCTCGCATTGGTCCTCCATGGCTGTTAATGCTTACCAATCTTCTCCGGCCATCGGACGATGCCGCTGCCCTCCGCCACCCCTCACCCCTCCGGCCTGTAGCGCAAGTCCTGTTACTGCTCGAGGAAGCACCACGTTTATTGTCTACTTATGATGAGTTTCCTGACCAGGTTCATTCACTGTAGATGTAATTTGAAGACGCGTTTTCGAATCCGGCCACATAATGACATGAAAAACTTTAACATTAGCGTCCTCCTCGGCTTCTGCATCAGGGGTGCCTTTAGATGAGATTGTGGCGGCTTGTTCATGGCGTAATGACAAACCTTCAACCACAATCTGCGAGATGTTAGTGGAGGTGCACACGTGAGAGGACTTGTTGTGGCTGGCAGTAGTGTAGGCAAGAAGGGACGTGACCTAACTAACTAGGAAGTCAACTGTAGCTATGCATCAGGTGGATATGCTTGTAGTGCAGACTGTTAAGAGATTACATTGGATGAAAGTGAAAATGGAATTTTAAAGATAACTTAAACTTTTCGTAAAATACTTACCTTTAGGTAAACCCACCCACCACCCCGCCAAACCGGATAGTTCGCCAAACGAAAGTGGGAATCGTGGCAATGCCTGGTGGGTAGTGTGACTCCTGGTGGGAAGCTATGGAAGCTTTAAGTCTAAGGTTTCGGCATCGAGCATTCAATAAACAATTTAATCCAATAACTAAAAGCAAGGATTTAAAATAAAAACTAATTTCTATATGCCAACGAAAATATTGATTACCTGAGCTTTTAGCATTCTCCTTCTCCTTTGCTGTTTGATCTAGAGATTAAAGTTCTAAGAACTTGCCAGCTTGCAACCCAATGCGCCTCTGATCTGTGCATCCCTTTGTCTATATAAAGCGCCGTTGGCGGCCGTGGTATCTTTTCTTCTCTATGTATCGAACACGTCGGAAATGCTGTTTTTTCTCTGGGAAGAGAGGTTAAAGTATCGTGGTTTGAGCTACTGCAGTCCCTGTTCTTCCCTTTTGGCCTGGGGGGGGGGGGGGGGGGGGGCGTCGGCCCGGGTGGCCACACCGCCAGCATCATCCAAAGAACTTTTGATAGAAGACCCAACACCATCGTTGCTGGGTTTCTCCACCTTATCTGCGGCTTGTCGAAGGTTGCCCAACAACCGTGTCCTCTCGACCAATGACCGCTCGCTGAATCCCTCTCCAATCGGACCATCAGCAACCAACAAAGTCACGCTTGTCACGACTACAACATCTCCAATCCAATGCAGCCAGGCTCGACCCCGGTCTGATTTACGGTCGCTCCAAGCCGACCTCATGAAGGCCAAGGAAGTGTACACTTGTCTGAAGCTTCAAGTGAAAGCCCGACGCTCTGCTGAGAATAGAAAGCACCCTCGCCCCCCCCCCCCCACCCTTGTGACCGATCGATCTTTCTTCAGTCGTCAATACAATCAACCACTCTACCGCCATCTCGTTCAACGAACCGCTTTCCAAGGAAAAGGTTCATGAACTTATGGAATCAGCTCTTCGTTCCTTCAAGCGCAAGTGAACGTCTTCTTTACAACCGCCATTGACCCAGTACACCAGAGATTGGATAACCGCTACGACCAGCAAAAACTCACGGCTAGGACCTTCCCATCCACACGATCTGCCTGCCTCAGTCAGCCTTTCAACATATTCAGCCACCTAGACCATCGAGACTCCTCATCATTGAGGACACTGACAATTCTGGTTCGGCAGTTGATGACGCTGACCAACAGTCGGTCGCCTCTGACAGTGATGGCCTTCTTTCTCGTCATGCCCATTTTGCAACATCTTTCACTGACTATCCTTTCCCCTCGAAAATCCCTCGTCCAGACCTACTAAAGACAGTCGAGGATATTAACCCGTATTGCTTCTTCTACAAGCCGTCTCTACCGACGACCAAACCAAGCAAGAACCGCGGTCTTTCTACCGGCTTTGGTTTGGTGTACGCGACCGACCGCCTTCCTCGTCAACAAGCAGTCTTCGGTCAATCCATAACCTTACTGACATCCTTATCCATAATGGTGGTCTCCTTCTAGGGAAGGGTGACCCCCTAGAACTTGACAAAGACACCCGCCACCATGCCCTGGTCAGGGAACAGCCTTCTTTCGCCCAACAAGAGATGGGGCTGCAAACCCCAAGAACTTTGACACTTACCCTCGTTCTGAGTTTTTTATTAGCTGATTTGAAAATGGACTTTGGGACTGCTCTCTTTATCCCACGCAGAGTTTCAGTCCCCGCTTCCGTTCTACGTGACAACGACCGCCTTTTGCGCCTGTGCCTCCGTGCGGGCTCTCAGGCAGGTGTCTTGAATACGACTGCGAATGCATTATGCGAAAAACACTCCGCCGAACCACCACCAGTTGAAACCAAGAACGTTGCCTTCCTCATCAGTCAAGTATTTAGAAAGGCTTGCTTCGTGACCTTTCATTGTATGAACTGGCTCACCAGGGTCCTTCTTTTTTAATTGTGCACTTCTGCCCTTAACACAGCCCCAAATCTCAACGATTCGACTCTTCACGAATTATGCAATCAACCCATCCACATGTCCGACACGCTTTTTCGAGATCTGATTCTGAAACTTGCTCCACATTTAAACGTCGCTGGCAAGCCCAAACCATCACGGTATCCAAGGCACTCGATGCTCCCCGTCCGAGCCAAGACAACCCGGCAACGGTGGTGTTGGATCTTCCACCAAAAGTTCTACGGATGATGGGGGCGATGTGGCCAGTCAGGCCGACGCCTCCCTGGACACACCCTTTGCTTGTGGCATAATAAAAAGGGAAGTTCGGGGACCGCAGTAGCTCAGACCATGGTATTTTAACCTCTATTCACGGAGAAGAAACAGCACGTCCGACGTGGCCGAAATTTAGAGAAGAAAAGATGAAGCCACGGCTGCCAATGGCGTTTATATAGACGGAGGGATGCGCCGATCAAATACTCATTGGGTTGCGAGGCTGACAGGTTCTCTAGATCAAACAGTGAAGAAGGAGAATGCTAAAAGCTCAGGTAATGTATATTTCGGTTAGGCAATAGAAACCACCAAAATTAACCAGGTGGCCCTGGTACTTTGAATCTTTTGATGTTTCATGTTTTAAAGTTTGTGTTTATCCATGAATACCCATCCAATCACCTTCCCTATCTCTGTGCTATTGTTGCCACTTCATCGTGCCCCGGACAATAAAGATGACGATCGCTCCACACATGTGTGTCACTTCAACTGCAGGAATCGTAGATAAATTGGCTTATGGTTGGGTGAAAGTGATTCAGACTGTGGAATGGAAAATCACCTGTTTTTGCCTAAAGTTACAATGAGAAGTCTAAATCGTTACGTTAGTGCTACTGTATGTTATATTAAAATGTCACTGCCATTTGAATTGTACGTACAGTATGTGACAATACTGCACATGTTAAGGGCATTTCTCTAATGGAAGAATACAGTGCACGAAGATTGTAGTATGGTGGTGTAAAATGTCGGACACAATTTTATTTTAGGTGTTGTGCAAATAACCTCTGTATTGGCCCGTCCATTTTTTTTGCATCCTTCAATTTCCTTATGTTTCTAAACCTTATGAGTAAATTATGTATGTTAAGTATGTGTATATCGGCACTAAAGGTGAAAATCCATCCGTTACGTACAAGTTCTATAATTCACAAAAAGTTCACCTTATTCCCAAACAGGTTATAAGCGACCTGAATCCTACAGAGATGCAAAGAAAGAGAAGTGCTGGTCAAATTTTTCAATTAAAAAAAATTGTTTAAATCCACATGAAATGTGAAACTCGTGTCTAATTACTAATTTGTAAATAGCAACAGTATAAGTAACGGTACACCAATGTGCTTAAATGCTGATTCAGATGGAGAAAACGGTGATCCATGTCCCGTTTTTGTTCTTAAAGTTGAGAAGTTAATGGAAAGTGTTCTTACGCTACGCGTTTCTAGCAGCCGCAAACTACCAGTCTTTGGACTAAGTAGGATTCAAATATGAAGAAATTTGGTGCCGTTGTTCAGTTTTGTAGTTCTGAGCAGGTTGCAAGTGAAATGCCAGTGCAGTGACTCGTATTTACATATGTTATAGTGTGTACAAATAAGCTTTACACTACAGGTCTTATTTGGTGCTGTAACAAATCCGAACAAAAGTGGATACCTCGCCACATCGCATCGCTTGCCATCCTCAGTACAGACAGACCAGCATAGCATTCTACACATAGCCTCTACAGTTCCTAGGTTTCCTTTGTTGCCTTTGGCTGGGTCGTCTGAAGTTTCTAGGTCCGGAGAACTAGACACATCTACATCAAGGGTAAGTTTTTCAACGGTAATATTTGTGCTAAGCCCGTGAAACTTATCTCGTTGGGGTACAGTCACAGAGGACAAAAGGGGTTGGGGGCAAAGGCTTACGTCTGAATGAATTTTCTCTCTGAAGTAACGGGTGGAGGAAACAAAACTGCCCCCCCCCCCCCAAAAAAAAATCCTAAGTTGTAAACAAAAAAAAAGGTATTAAAAATTTCGGACGGAATGAGATAACAGTCCGACAGTCTTGTCCTACAGGATGCCCATCAAGCCTTGTGCCCCTTCCACACAAAATCGCTGTGTATGCCCCTGTGCAGTCAAGATACAAATGAAGTTAGAAATTTTCGCCCATATTGCTAACTTGAGCATCATATCCTCAGTTTTTTGTTGTTCTTGAGAAATACTTCATCAGTAGGATGAAGTTACATTCCTTCTTACCGTATAACCGTCACATGCAGTTCTCGGTCCGTGCTTGTTACCGTCGTACGGTTTTGCGAGATTTAGCGTAATTATACTACGTCACTTGAGCTTGCTTCTTTATTTGACCCAGTGTTGCACGTGCAATAAGAAAGAAAGCTTCAGTAGCAGACAAAACGAAGGTCACGCGATAGCATGGACACCAAAATTGTGTGATCATAAACCGGAAACGATAATATATCAAGGTAAGGTATGTAAGCTGATCCAATATCTAAGTCCATCAAACTGTAAATATGTATGGGTTGATGGAAATAACATTACAAGAATACACCATCAGCATCAACAAACTAGATGCCGTATTTTAAAACTTTGCTTGGGTATTAAACTTGCCATTCTGTAGCTAAAAACAGCCTGTTTTCCGGCACTACGTTGGCTGTAGACAAACGATAGATCGGGCAAAGAATGCCCAATAATAACACCACCTGAATTTGTTAACTTGGCTAATACTGCGAAGTCTATGTTAGCGTTCTTCATTTTAATGGGCTAGTTGAACTGACTTTTAACAACACAGGGAAAGTATCATATCTTGCAGTTTAATAAACACAAAAATACAAAAATGAACTGATTTTGTGATTGAAATTTTTTTTTAGCATCATTATTCATTTTTTTCTGACATACATTATTTTATTCTATGTTTGATCCCCAGTTCACACTAACAGTTGAGTCAGTCATCCCCAGTTCAGTCATGCTTCAAGCCTGCGAAAAAAAAGGTTTCCGAATATGTTTTTGTCTCAATATTTTAGGCATTTTTAGGATAGCTCCACAAAACGAAAAAAAATTATAAATCCCTGTCCCCTACAAAAAAAATAAGGCCACACCGCTTCAGACTTGGAGAGGTCAAAAATATAAAAGTAAAAAAAAAGCCGCTCACCCGCATTGGCTTTGGGTTTCTGCGCTTTTGAGAACCATGGTATTTATTTTTATCGACCTAATGGTAGGTAAAAAACCATTGTAATAGATTTGAAGTATCGAGGAATATTGATAGGAATCTCTTTTGCAAGGTATGTCTCTTTAACAAAACAAAAATTATAGGATGGTTTGTGACAGTGATGTCCTCCCTTTCACCAGTTATTTTGTCTTCTAGTCATGACTGCCTGATGAAGTATTTCTGACGGAATACAAAATAGTGAGGGCCTAATTTTCAAATTGGGTGAGAATTTTGGTCTTCATTTAAAAAATGTTAATTTTAAACTTGGCAGCAGAGTTAAAAAATTGATCTTTTTACCATCGTTAGATAATTATTTGTTTGTTTTTGTAAGCTTCATAGTTCTGGCCATCATCGGTGTTTTGTGTGACTAGTAACTGTTTTGAAAGTGTGATTAAGGTAGGCGTACGGATGAATGACGGGCTAGTTTTTCTAATAGGTGACTTACCTCTTGAGGCCACACAATGGAAAGATGTAGGTACGGGAAGTAAGATAGTAATTAAAATTCCTTGCTTGTCATATAAGCGAGGGACTTTGGGATTCTTCCTATTTTGGTAAGATCTTGGCATGGTGTTTGATTGAACAAGGCATTCTAACTGATATTTTCATAACGGGTTGTTTTTATATAACATAAAGAATGATGTGCAACATAACTTGCGTGGCAACCCTATCTTGTGTTTGAACTTTTTGATCTGTGTTTGGTAGTGTTAAGCATAGAGTAAAACTTGCCATTAGCACAGTGTTTCTGGTAAACACCCATTCACTTAAGTTTTGCAAATTTGAACGGTGAATTAATACAATAGAAGCCTAGAAGAAAAAAATTGCTTATCATACAAGATAGAGCCCACACGATTTACAATGCAACAACATCGGCATCTTACCGGTTTTTAAAACTGTTGACACTGATTGCATTACACACCAAATACGGGAAACTAGTCAAACTACTGAGGAGACACAAAAACTTTGGTGAACCCGGTTTTGACCACAAGTTTGGACACGTCTTCTCAAGTTGCAACAAAGAAAGTCAATGTGACACCAGCGAAAAAATCACCTGGATCCAGAGTGGTCCTGCCACCAAAAATCTTATAAGCATCAATCAAGGCACTTCGCCGTCACCTTTCGGCTAAGCTGGTAAAGCCATATGGTTCAGCAAAAGCACAAGTAAGCAGCCGGAAAGCTGAGTGTTGGATTCTTTCTAGATTATCATTGTCCGGGTCCCTCGCCAACCACTCAGAATTTAACCCATTGCACACAACCCTCTGCCTCCCGTCACTCACATAATCTTAAACCCACACAATGATAAATCTTGATAACCCCATTCCGTCCAGCATTTGAATGAGCAAATGATGAAGGGTGCTTTTCATAAGCATGGGAGAAGTCGATGTGTATGAGCCCACGATAAATGGGTAGAAGTTAGAATTCAACAATTTTAGAATCTAATGTCATTAAGCTTCAATTTTTCTTACTAAAAGTGTGTCGAGAGGGACTTAAAAACCAGTAGTTACTACATTTCAAAATTTCAAACTTTTATTCAAAGGAAGATACATTCTTCATTTACGTATCTGGACCGCTGGCTGTTGTATGACTTCACCATATAAATTTCCTTATGTCTTTTTTTTGTTGTTCTTCATGGAACCCTCCTCGTCTGTGTTACGTATGGCATCTCCCTCTCACCAATCGGCGCTTTGTAACGTATGTGACAATGCAAAATCCGTTAGTAATTTATGCAACAACCCCTATTCCCTTACCAACTCCCGTTCCCTCCTCCTCGCTGTCTTTCTTGCTGCTGGCGTGGAAGGTTGTCTGATTAGCTTCGAGTAATTTATTTCCATTTCGACACTTACGGTGTACTTAAATGAAATATGTTTTGCAGAAATAATGCCTTGATGGTGTGTCGTGGACAGCTTTAGATGACATAACCTTTTTAGGCATGCAGCGAATGCTGATTTTGTCAAATTTACAACAAACGAAGCCTAGTTGGAGGCTGTTGTTCGGAAACTAGATTCTGGCGGCCAGGTGGCCGGACAGGCATGATCGGGTTAGTGATTTGCATTGAGCGAAATAGCCATGTTGACGGGTGAGTATAGTCATGAGCTAGCGATAATGCGAAGGTGTTTATTATTTTCGGTTAACGTTTGGCTAGAGGGGTGTAGTATCCGCACACGTGTGCGAGGCGTAATGTTTCTGCAGTAAAGCGATGTGAATCCATACATGCGTGCGAAGGCCAGAGAACGAACAATAACTAGTACCGCACACGCGTCCTAGGAGAATATAGTTATATAAATTTGGTACACGCATATGAGGGTGTTCTGGCGTACATGAGAGTTGGTTGTGAATTTGTTGTGTGTTCCGTACAAGCATACGATGCTAGTGGTGTTGCTCGATGGCTAAACGACGAAGAGGCTTGGGAAGCGAGTGGGGTGTCCCGCCGATGGGCGAGGTATTCCCCCAACCCCCCTGCTTGCCTGCCCGGCTATATCCGCGGATGCGTGAATAGCACCGTAACTTGTGGAGGTGGTGCAGCAGGGCGTGATTGAGGTCGTAGCCGATGGCTCAGTGAGGTTTGTGTCGCCAATTTTTCCGGTGGGGAAACCTGATGGTTCTTTTTGGATAATTTTGATTCTGAAAAGATTAAACGAATACGTGCAGGTAGGCATTTGTGTGTTGGAACATTGCAGTGGTGAAATATTTGGAAATTGGTTGGTTTGTGGCGAAAATTCGTTTGACGCAGACATTGCGGTAGCGGACTGCGTGAGGAGGTATTTGATGTTCTCCTGGCAAGGAGTAGTGTATCTGTTTCGGGTGCTGCCTTTCGGTTTGGCTATGGCCCCGTGCATTTTCGTGACTTTTGTGTCAGTGGTGCGCCGGTCTCTTTGTTTGAAGGGTGTGTTGGTTTTCACCTACATTGACGATTTCGGCATTTTGGGTCGCTCGGAGGAGTGGGTGCGTTTTTGTGGGCAGAGGCTGTTGGGCTCCCTGGTGTGTTTAGGTTTCTCGCCAAATTATGAGAAGAGTGTGTTGATTCCCAAGCAACAGTTGCTCTTTCTTGGCACCATAGTGGAGTTACAATCAGGGCCTCTGGTTTGCCGCAGTGCAGGCAAGTTAGTTTGATGTGAGTCATTCGCAACTTGCAGACGCAGGCTGTGGTGACAGTAGATGCCCATTGTCAGATATTGGGCTTGGCCTCGAGCGTGATGTGTACACTGAAGGGTGCACGGTTGCATGTAAGGTTTTTACAGGGCGATTTATTGATGTGGTGTCGGGCCTGGGCCCTAGACGGTCGGCTGTTAAATGATTCTCGCCGATACCTGTTGTGGTGGACGGTGATGTTGGCCGCGAGTCGGCCGGCATGTCGTGGTTCATACCAGAGGTGACGGTGGTGATTTACACACATGTGTCTAACGTTGCTTGCGGGGCCTCGCTGGGGAATCTGGAGGCCCAAGGTCAATGGGTCCAACGGAGGTCCCATTGCACATTAACGTGGAGGAATTGTTGGCAATTCAGCGGGCGGTTCAGTCCTTTAAGATGTTTGTGGCGAGACAGGTAGTGAGAGTCCTGTCGGACAGCATGGTGGTGGTGGCCTACGTAAAGAGGTACTCTTTCCCCAGCATTGACAGCGGCGGTCGGGGAGATGTTAGCTTGGCAGGACTGCCTACAGTGTGTGGTGGAGACGGTGTTTGTCCCTCGGGTGCCAAATTCGGCGGCGGACCGGCTGTTGCGCACCTTTCTGGACAGTTTCGGTTTCAAGCTCTGTCCGGAGGTGTTCCAGTCGCTGTGCACCAGGTTCGGCGCGCTTGACATTGACTTATTTGCATCACCGGCCACAGCGCAGCTCGGCAAGTTTGCGTCATGGGGCAACTGCCCTGGAGCGGAGGTCGTGGATGCTTTCAGTGTGTTGCGGGCAGGCTTGCTAGCTTATCTATTTCCCCGTGTTCATTAGTTGGGAGGTGCCTCCAGAAGATGTGCGACGGTATCCGAAGTGCGATTCTCGTGACGCCAGAGTGGCCGACGGCGGATTGGTTTGTGTTGCTGAGGGAGCTGGAGGTGAATGGCCCCGTGCCATTGCCTAGCCGTTTGGACCTGCTTTCGGAACCCCGCAAGGGCGCAGGAGTTTTGGGGGGCATGGGAGGCCTGGGGTATCAAAGCTGCCAGAGGAGGCTGGCCCTGCCGATCTGTGGTAGACCCCCGGTGTAAAGTAAGATGTCCGTCAGAAAGCACTTGTGTGAATCTATCCCATACGTAACACAGACGAGGATGGCTCCATGTAGGAAAATTGGAATTTCTACCAGTGCAAGGTGCTATATCCACAGGAGAAATTAAGTTCTCCGAGTGGAGAACGACGAAGTCTGTGTTACGGTTAATTTCCTGTCTGCCTCCCGGCTCGGAATCTTTACTGGAAAGGGAGTGATGGGTGGCAAGTGAGGAGGAGGGAATGGGAATGGGTGTAAAGGTTGTTGCATAGTTTTGCATAAATTACTGACGTAATTTTGCAGTGTGACCTAGGTTACAAAGCACCTATTGGTGAGAGGGAGATCCCATACGTAATACGCACTTCGTCGTTCTTCGTCCAACTTAATTTCTCCTGCGGGTAAGAACGTTACCCTAGAAGAAATTCCAATTTTTCATTGTTTTTTTTATTTTATTAACTATGTAATTGACTGGATACATTATTCTGTTTTATCATTCTTCTACCCTAGGATGGGTTTTTGCACAAACATTGACTAACAAGTAATATAATTGGCATGGCTCTTTCTTGGTGTGGCACTTTGTTTCATCATTGGAATTCAGTAATTCTAACCCGTCCATTCTTTTGCTACTTTGAATAATGTGTGTGCATTTGTTTAAAATTATTAATAATTTTTTATACGTGTCCATTTCACATTTTGAACAAATTTTTTTAAGTGATTTTAAAAAATGTGTTGGTAAGGTATCCTGATGGTTAGCACGCTTGTCTCATGCAGAAGGTCGTGGGTTCAAGCCGGGTCTTAGCCCCTCTTGTGCATTCGGGAAGAGAAGAGCCCTGGAAATGTTCATGTGCTCATGTTTATTATGGCATGTATGAGCTCCTAGGATTTTTTTGCAAAATTGTCCCTATTTGCCTATTTGTCATAGTACTGAGCAACGATTTTTCAGCCGAACCAAACCGAACAAACTTTAAATGAGCCGAATGCCGAACACTTCAGAACCAAACAAAAATGCACCAAACTACTCAACCTTTAAATAATATTTAAAAGAACTCAATTCATAATGATTCATATATTATCAAGTACAAATAATGGCAAATGCAGCAAATGCATTCGTAGCAAATGCAGGTATTTTCACATGAACTTCAAAGTGCACAGTTGTGGAATCTCTGTTTAAACATAAAGAAATCCTCTCTACTTTTACGTTTCCCCTCATAACTTCTGAACAGTTAGAGCTAGGAACTTGTGGTTTAGACGGACAGAAATCTGGTAAAAAAAAAAAAAAAAACGTTCAAAATGGTGTACCGTATTTACCCGGTTAGAAGTGACGAGATCTTAGCAAATTCGAGCAGAATTCGCTTCTACCTGAAGGTAAAAAACATCACTAATGCATACCGTAATACGATGCTGTTGGCCTTCCAACATTTATTATCTTATAATCCAACGTAAAATACAAGCTATTTTGTCTTTTGTACTGTATCTACCTTTATATGCATAACTTTTAGTACATGTAACGATTAGTACTGTAAATAACCAGCAGTGTATAACCTTCTGTGTATGAAAAACGCCATTGCTGGCACGCGATAAAGCAGCTTATCGGTTAGGTGCTCTAGGCACTCTCCCCTCTGTGCAGGAACATGAAGTTGAAACGAGCTGAGTAAGCAATCAATGACACGATCATGCAGGTAGAAATACGCGATGCTCCAAGGCAGAACGAAATTGACTGCTACTAATTACTAGTTGATTTCAAATTTTGATATTAACAATTAAAACTACTGAAATCTTGAAACAAGAGAGTTTTCGTGAATTATTACAAATGATGCGTGATGAAAAGTACGAAAATTAAGATTTTCAACTTGATTTTCGCAAGATTCGTATCACTGCAGAATGAGGCCGGTAGGTGAATGGTTGGGCTTTTTGAGAATGAGCCTTTTTTTTTTTTTTTTTTTTTTAGCATGCAAAAATAAACTTATAACGTGCAGGCCAGATTTTTTTTTTAATTCTTTTTTAATTTTGCGTATATTATGCAGGCGCTTATAATTGGGGACAAAAATAATGAAAAGTGCCAACATTTCATATGGGGAGCTTCTAACTGGCTAGTCACTTATAACCAGGTAAGTACAGCATTCAAACATCAAAACTCCACAGTAATGGAAATACGTTCGGTTTGTTATTTTTGCTTTTGAAAGGCCAAACACCGAACTGAACTGAACCGAAAACCCTCTGTTCGGCCACGTTCAGTTTGGTTTGTTCAGTTCGGTATAGTCTTAGTCCTAGACAACCCTGAATATGTCCTGCATTTTGAAAGAATGTTGTTTTTATTTTACAGAGTCCTCAAAAAAGTCTCACGACATTGCCTCCTGCCCCTTCCGCTACCGCTGTCGTCAGTTCAGAGCCATCGAAGTCAACAGCGGCATCATTTTTTGAAGCTATGAGCACAGGATGGTTTCGGAATTAAAATGCTAGATAATAAAAAGTAATTATGTGTGCGTGCACACAAAGACATGTGGTAAGATCTAAAGACAACTTACTGAGAAAAAAGAGAGAGAATATAGCTATACTGATTTTTAATATTAAAATACTTTTATTTTATTTATTCTGCTATAGTTGTAGAGTGGATTTCTTTTGCCACTGGCATCACCGTAAAATATGGCCACAATTCAACAGGTGTTAGATTTGAAATTAGATTTCTTACGGTTTGTGCGCCTCAATTTATTGTTTCATTCTCATCACTAAGATTTGCTTGTCATAAGTTAGACCTCGCATTTGCCCACTTTGTCTCGTCGTCGTTACCGGTGAGCTTGCAATGGCCAGGAAGGGCACTTCCCGTTATATTATAAAACAAGTTTCCTTGCCGCTACGTAGGCTACTAAGACGTGCACTGTTTTTTACACCACCAAAATTTGAAGTAGATGGCACCAGAAATTTGGGAAATTTGGGAACTTTATACAATGATTTGCAATGATTGTGATCCTTCACTGACAAGCCCGGTGCAGGGGGTTAGGTTTCTGCTGTTGCAGAACAATAATTCTGTGAATTATACTCATTTTCTGCAAATTTTCCTGCAGCATAATTTTCTTAGTTTCTGTAACAAATTAATCGAGTATATATTTACGTTACTTTTCTTATTACTTGGAGGTGACAGGGTAAAGGAACATCTGTTCCCAAGATGCCACCAATACATTCACTGTCCACGGTAATGGCGCTGGAAGTGGGTTGGTGAATGAGAAGTTTGTTGCTTGGCAAATAGGACGACCCCTACTTTTTTTCACGTCTGGAAGAATTTCCTACAACAAGTTGGAAAATCTACATAGTTGGTGGGTGGATGTTTCTAGAAAGTGCATATACAGAGATTTTCTGAGTTCGTGTTAAGATGACTAGGTCTTGTTGGCACCCTAAATGTCGAAGATCTGTCATGATGGCGAAGCTTTCCCCCCCCCCCCCTTTTATTTATGAAGGTAGGTGTAGTATCTTGTACTGCACCGCACTTGCATTTTCGGAAAGAGAAGGGCCCTGTGGTGCCTTGTGCTCATGCCGATTGTAGCCTGTAATAGATCATAGGAAATTCCTTGCAAAATTGTCCCTCTCGCCATCTGGTGCCATGGCTACGACTGGGAGCGCGTCAAAACTACAGCACCACTGCACTGCCGCTATTACAGCTGCATTGTAGTATTTTGCACTGCACTACTGTTTGAACATTGATAAAATGAGGATAAACTTGAGAAATAAAAAAGCCACGTTACTGGCAAGGCCCATAAGAATTATGTAGCACTGGTTTTTTTTCGGCTGTGATTTCCAGGCCTTGGTCACAAAAAATGATACATGAATTAAAACTGGGAACCAGTTCCCAGTCAACTGTCAACAAGCATATTTTTGACAGTTGACTGTGGGGACTGGTTCTCAATGTTGTAATCAGGGTCGAAAATAAAAATCGGTGTAACTCGTCAAAAATAACGCACCACCAAAAGGGTTGCAGTTTCTTCTAAACTAGCAAATCGTCGATAGTTTGTACTTTTACTTCAGGCATGAGCCATGAGATACATGCACGCACAAACTTGTCTTCTCACTCATCAGTCTCGCCATGAGCCTTAACATTACTCATCCTTGTTTTCGTTCGCTGAGTTTGACTTGTCAAGTGTTGCTGCAGGAAGAAATCTTTGCCACTACACCTTTAGCTTGTCATTAGTTTTGGTGTTACAATATTTGCTATGTTTTATATGGGTCAATTGAGTTGGGTGAGTTGGGTCTTGGATGTGTAAAAAAAAAAAGTTAATTCTGAATATTTATTGCAACCACTTCACCAATATGATTACTGCCCTTTATTCAACTTGTTTTCTGTCCAGTGCTGTACCGTAACCTCAAAAAAATTGTTCCATCGAAAAATGAAAGACTGCAACATACAGCAAAAGGGCAATCATCCAAGTTAAAAAAGGACCTCATTCGTTTCGCTCTACTCTTGTCATTACAGATACTGCCTACACCCTCCCCAATCCCATTTTTTATTTTCTGACGCTTGATGTTCTCAAGCTTAACACGCCTTAAAACAAACTGACTTTATTTTGCTGCCTTTTACCCAATTTACCCATCTACGAGGACTAGAGTCCCTAGCTACTATTGAACACACCAGAAAGCATAAGAAGTTAATGAATTTACAAGGGCCATCAAATCCCACCATTAGCCATTTAGTAAGCAGAGAGGTTAGCACGCACCTAGAAACGCATTCTAGCGAACATCATAAATATGGGAGGCTACGGCGGGCGCCGTTATTCAAAACACAAAATGACGATGTAGTTGAAAACAGAGAACAGACTGAAACTTAGTGCCCGAAGAAGACAGATATGAAGCAGTTATACCACCAACTTGCTAAAGCTGTCGAAAATTCGCAGGATATTGTGGGATCGAGTTTGGGAAGATTCTAATATCTTGAACTTGGTGAAGATGAGTGTAAATCAAAATAGACATAATGTCTCAGAAAATGCTTTTTACCCATTTGAATTAGCATTTTTACCTTTTTTTTAACCTCTTAGACCGAGGGTGCACGACGGTTCCTTAACGCTTTACCTTATTTTGATGTAACTTATCTCGACTTGAACTCGCATTGTTTTAGGGGAGAGGTGACAAGGCCATTCGAGTTGTGAGTTAGAACGACAATGTGTACATGGTAGTTCTTGCTAAATCAATGTAGCAACGTGTTTATCTAATACCCCATCAATCAAACCTTCCTCTATTACCATGTCCTCATCCAGTTTACTGGGTTTTTGACTTCTTTGGAAGGAAGTGGCAGGTTGTTGCTCCAGTTTCGTACAGTTTACGCACGCTCTTTTCAACCCACACGTACACTGTTTTTTTTCCGTCTTCTCAACCAATCGCACACGTAGATTGCTAAAAGTACTTCAACTCATTACGTCGATGTAACGAGGTGGTTTAAGAGGGACTGCAACCCCTTTGGTTATCGCAATTCTGACTACTAGATGGCGTTAGCGTCGACAACGTATTTCAGTTACGATCTTATTTCTACTTTTTCTCAGTTATTTTCCAACGGAATAGCGTCAATCTTGTTTCTAATGAAAGAGAATTGTCTTGTCTAGAGAGGTGTGGAGCCAAAATTATTTAAAATATATTTTTGCACTTTGGAGCAATATTTTAAGGTTGGCTGATTGAAAGATAAATAAAATCTGTAAACGTGATTGCCATCCAATATCTAGGAATTAAATCCTTTTCCTCATTAAAAAAGTGTTACTAATTTAAAATTAAACAACAAAATACCATAATATGCAGGTGTTGTTTGAAAAAATCATACCTACTCTAATCGGATTCGAACGCAGAACGGGTGGTTAAATGTGACGAGGCATGTTGACAAAGAAGGGCTGGATATTGACAAATAAGGGCTGGAAAGCAGTTCCAACGCTCGTAAGATCCGTGCGTTCGGAAATCTGAGCAAAATGACATATCATATATGTATGGAAAGCTATCGACGTAAAACTGTGGCATAATTCATTGATAAATTATGCAGCCGAATACCCATCTTTCCCGTTCTTGGATTGCATTAGTTGCCCGAAAGAGTGGGAAAACTAGAAAATTATTGTTTATGTTCTTGCAACGTGGATAAAAACAAAACCTTGTTCAAAAATGATTTATAAAGGCAGAAAATGCCGCCAAAAATACTAAGTTAAAAAAAAAACATGTAACTTTCCGAGGATAGTCTCATGTCCTCATGAATTTTTTTGTTGTGATTTATTGGTTTTTTCATGTCACATTATGATTGGGCTGGCAGCAGTTGCTAGCAAGCCCTGCAATTCCAAAATGCAGTTCTGTGTGCAGTTATTACTCATAATGTATTATTTGTTTCCAGTTGGGGAAAGTATGTTCTTCCCTCC
>JAHWFP010191259.1:0-25508 GCA_023313725.1 Lithobius niger
CCCCCCCATTTGTCATGATTACCCCACTTCACCTAACCAGGAGTGTCGCCATCAGGACAACCCAGCCCATCGGGGTGTAAATTCTACTAAAATCAGTGAAAATTCTACTGAAATCAGTGAAAACTGTACGCGATGTTTGGCATTCCCCAGAATAGATCCCCCTCAATTTTTTTTTACTAATTTTATTGATAGGATCCAAAACTACATTATGTTGAAACCATTCAACTAGTCAGAATTCCCGTTGCACAGCCTTCTTTTTATTTTCGGTTATAATTTCTCTAATTCCGATAGAATTTCCAGTTTCCTTTATTGTGAATGTCTCCTCTCCCATTGATGAGGCGCACAAATCTCGTCTATCCACCAGCTCGTTCGGATCGTCATAATCTACTGCATCACACCCTGCTTCGCCTGAACCCAGTTCGTCGTAATCAACTTCTTTAGAGTCTGCTTTATCTGTCACATCAGATTCTTCAGAGAGACGCGAACAGGTTTGCTCCTTCTTCATATCCTATGAAATCCTACTTGTAACCATGATTCGATTTAGGCTTTCAGGAGTTGGGATCGTTGTTGTAGTATATGATGTTTAAGGTGTCCAACACGGGTCACCAGGTACCCGGACGATTTGTAGATTCGAAAACCACGGGTTTGGTAGAGCCAAAACCACGGGTTTTTCGGGTTTAATATTGTGTCAAAATAGAGGCTTAACCACGATATTACACCAGGTTTTTTCGATTTTATTTCCATTTCAATTTTCACCTTTCTTTTTTGCTCCGTAATAATTATGGAGTGAACGTTTTAGCGACAAGTGCGATGCGAGTGAGTTATACTATGCTAAGCCTCAGTGGCCATCAGCCGGTGATGGGACTAAGGCAAGCAGGAAAGCCTCGTCATTCCCCCACTGCTACAGCAACCAGCACTGTTGCTTCTTTACTTCCTGTTCGGACTGCGTGTAGCTCTGCGGGTAGCTAAGTTTCGCAAACACGAACCTTTAGTCACTGCTGAAGTTGACGCAAGTTAGTTTTAAATGAAATGATTTATTTATGAAGTTTAAAAGTTTACTTAATTTTTTTTAATGCAGTATTAGGAATTTTGTGTGGTCAGACATGAAATTGCGATGCATCTTGTTCAATTTCGTGTAAAACCCGCGTACCTGGAAAAACCCGGATTTTACATTTTTCAAACCCGAAAATCCTGGATTGAAATTTAGGGCTGGGTTTGAACCGTAAGGGCGTTCTGTCTTTCGGAATTGATGCATATGAAGCCAAGATGTATAGAGTTCGCACATTCGTATCGCAAGTACTTTTGTGTTAACTCCATAGCTGATTCCGCAGTACTGCCATCACCACATCGTTCTCTGAATATTTTGACGGTTTTCACTCTAATCATGAGGTATCCCGTGTTCACATTGTACCGAATTCTAAATACGTAATTGTTATCTTTCCGTAAATTAGAAAAATTTTGTACAAATAATACTTTCGACGTCGCACCCAATATTTGTCCATTCAAAAGAACCTATAAAGATTGAAGCGTGGCCTGAGGAGAAAGTTTTAGAGGAGTTGAAACGCTTCTCACACCAGTTGTTGTTTGCCTGTAGAACAGCCTGCTGTTGGAGAGGGTTCTAATCTAACGGTTTGACTCGTGTTTGACTCGTGTTTGTTATTACCGGCGCTGAAATTTCGGTGGTACTCTTCAACACTTTGCCTTTTCTCATTTCCTGCGGACTCATGTCACACTTTGTTCGCAGTCATCATCACTCCTCTCCTCGAAGCTCAATTGTTTATCCTCTGCATCTTTATTCTTAACCTTTGTGATGGATGTACTCATACCTTTTAAGGGTTCAAGCTTGGATTTAAACAAATCTTGAAGATACTCTCGTTCGGATTACCTAGCTTATTTCGTCGCTGCAAATTTTCTTTGTCAGTTTCTTCCAAGATCCACTTTTTAACATTTGTTTTCAATTTTTTTTATCCTGGATTAGTAGCTATGGTTCCTGCTGTACATTTCCTCTTTTTCATACGTTCGATGGAACGAGGACCTCGTTATGTAGTTTCAACTCTCGTCATCTTCCACAACCCGCGAGTGAACTCCAAAATATGAACGTTCGTTTTATCGATGCACTGACGATCCCTTCAAGATCTACATTTGTTTACTGCTGGTTTTATGTCATCTAACAGGACGCACAGAAAACATTCAAACTTGAATGAGGAATGCAGTGAGAACATCCAAATAAACTCGGAAAGTACCTAGAAGTTTTTAACGATGGTAGAATCTATATCGATGTTCCCATCACGATCTATGCTAGTTGCTCATTTACGAATGAGCTATAGACGATTACTAAAGAGAGGGCAGATATGGTTCGTAGGAAACCCATCCAAATACGTGCACAAAACCTAATGGAAACATCCAATACATGAATGCTGAACGTATTAAGTATGTTTTAATCATGTAGTGATGTTCTCGTTATGATCCACATCCGGTGATTGTACGTTTGATGACGTTTTTAAAGAACCTAATGAAAATCCTTCAAAGTACAATGTTAAGTGTATTATGTGGGTTTTAATGCTTTTTGAGTGTTCCCGTCATGATCTAGATTCATTTACTATGTTTTACGTTGGAACATGTAAGAAACCTCCAAACACGAGGAACGTTTCTAAAGCTCCGAACGTATCTAAACGTTTTAATGTTTGTATGTTACCATCATGATCTACGTTTGTTTAATGTAAATTTCATGACATCTTTAAAGACCAACCTGTAATCACTTCAACCACTTGACAACCAGAAATCTACATGTGTAGGTCGTTGGTTTCAATGAGCCATACCATGAACGTAAACACATACGTCTTGCTGCCCCAGCTGTGAACTCCATTCGTTCTGGTCTGGTAGCTTGTGAAAGAAGCTACTGCTTTGTCTCAATATTTATTTAAGTCATTGCGACATCACAAACCATTTTCCAGTAGAATTGGAGAGTCGATACGACGATGTTGGACAAGATTAGGCAAACTCTGCATCAACAATGGCGTTGTTTGACTGCACGATACGATAGCAGTGAGTGAGCCGTGTAGTTTAGTGTTTTCAACACCATCGAGTGTCCAGCAGTAGTATCCACAACGAAAAAGGCAGGAAAAACGCTTAATATTTACTATACATGACTCATTGACAGAGTTCCTGCCGTGAGAAGCGCACAGGCCTTCCCACTTAATTGAGCACTCGTTTCTGCTTAATAGGCCTAACAAATACAAGCCGTCGGTCAGTCAAAACCAAGTCAGCTGCTTGTTGTTTTGACACATTTTTGGCTTGCTGTGCGACTTGTAAAGAAAAAGAAGATCGTGTTATGTATTTAAATTGTTGATTTTTCAGAAAGTGCAGAAAGTCAAAAATGTTAGTCGTGTGGAAAGTGATTATCGCTTGCAGACCATGTCAACAAACAATTGGGCGATGCATAAAATAAAACCTTATAAATAAGACAATTTTTTTAAAGAATATATTCATTTTTTATCGCTGTTCATTTTTTACATCCACATATTTGGGTGCATCCCCCTCCCCCTAGAAAATTAAGTAGGAAAAAATTATATTAAACCAAAACGAAAAGCGTGTTACAGCGTGGGGAAAACTTCAAACGGTCGGGGCTCAAAAACTGGCCGTGTAAACTTGATGAAACTCGGTGTGAGGGAATCATACAAGTAGCAGTAAATACAGGATGTCCATCACAGAATCTTTGGACATTTTCAGATCTTAAAGGGTTGTTACAAAATTTTAAATGGAAATAATAATCAGCCAACAAATAACCAAATAGTTTCGTCAGTTATGATTTGAATAATGCTAAAAATTCGTAAAGGTAGTAACTTTACGAATTTTTAGCATTATTAAAATCAAGCATAACTATCTGCAGTGATTACAGATATTAAATATTTTTCAGCAAACACAAAATTTCAGGTTTTACCCGCTTACTTTACTGGACCGCTGAAGATTTACGCCGCGGTCACTGAGAAATAATAGCGCTGTTTGCCGCCGTGAAAAAAAATAATGACTCACCGCTGCCGTCGAAGAATATTAAATTTTACAGGCACACACTTCTACAACACGCCAGCAGCCTTGCTAAACCAGTTCTTGCTCTGTCCGAGAGGTGGCAGAACAAGCTGGCGTGACCCAGTGCCACTCAAATTTTGTCAACTGCATAATTTAGTTTTATTTACATTGTTTGTCCAGTCACCCAAAAATTAGCAAAATTAATTCTTTAGTAAGCATGAAATTCAGTAAAACCACGGACGTGGTCCGTAAAAGATTTAGCCTCCACTCAAAAATATCGCGTGAGTGAGGTTAAAATGTGCTAGATGGTGAAAAACCTATAAACGTGTTTGTCAACGAAAATGAAAATTAGTATTACACCTCGTATAAGTTCACACGTTTTCTGACGCGAGTGCAAGCGCTGCGTGCAAAAGCGATTTGCCTCATCATGCGGATGACTGTCCACATCGAAGCGGATAAGCCGCGCGAAACTATTATTTTGTTTTGCAACATAAAGGCCTCTCACCTGTCATGCCAATAAGTTTTACAATAGTATCGAAAGTGTTGGCCCTCTTCACAGTATCGTGATGGTCCTTTCTGCATGATTCGTAAATGTATGGCCTCTGCCTAACTTTAATAATTAAAATTTCATCCACGGTGCATTCATTTAGGTCATTCTTGTTGCCCGCCATGTTTATTCGACTGTATCTACTCTTCCAGGCTGTACGATCACGTGATCTCAAGGTTCTTTCTGATTGGCAGTTGCGGGCGTAAAACTGCTTGGTAGCACAGAAAAGTTGGATCGGGGCGAACTCGCTCGCGTGACCATTTCGCAAAGAATTCTGGGTAAGCAACAGCAAATACGGCCGCTTCTTTTTCTCATATGCGTGTAGATGTTTCAAGAAACGTGTGAAGGTATACGAGGTGTTAATGCCAAATTCTTTAATAGTTCATTTCTACGCCTTTATTGGACTTCCATACTTAATCTCAAAATTACCAAGAATCATTTAGATTCCTCGTAAATTAAATCGTTTCTTTTCTGCATCGACTTCTATGATACAACCAGGTTTTATAAACATGGGGCCAATTCTGGTTGCAACAAAAGAATTCAAATGTAAAATGCAAATTGTGCTACAATCATTTCATTAAGTTTTATTTCATCTTGCTTGATTACCACACTTGCCAAAAAATTGCCAGGTATTGAAACTGTATCCAGCGTTTTCTATCAGCACATCGATAAAGTCAACCCACATTCATAAAACATGACGATAAATTAGCCCTTAAAATTGCCGTTTGCGGCCCATTAAGAACAAAAAACGTCAAAAAATGAACGAGAAGCATAAATTGGATTATTCCTTATGTAAGTCTCCGCATGAACTTCCATGTTAAACGTCAAACTTTGAACTCCTATAGTCTCGCCCAGAATTGACATAGACCAACGAAATTCGGTATTTGGGGTTGTGTCGTAACTATTTCACCACATTACAAATTTTAATGACAACAATCAAACCGTTCGGCGTCCACAGCATGGCCTTTCTTGTTGTTGTTGGAACTCTTTGCCCTCACCTGGAGACCGAACCACTGAACCGATTTTCAAGTTCTATAGCTTAAAACGTTGGTCTGGACACGGCCTAGGGCCTTTCGCAGGCTATTTTAACGTAACTACAATATTCTTGACACGGAAAGCCAAATGGGCTAAAACTTTTGCTCCCACCTAGAGATCGAACCAATGAACCGATTTTTAATTTGTGTAATTGTAGGTATTAACACCGACCAGGGCCTTTTGAACCCGATTTTGATGTGACTGCAGTATTCTCGTCGGCAGAGCAATTATTATTGCAGAGCACTGGGCAGAAATCATTAATGTTGCTGTTGGGACTCTTTGTCCTCGCCTGGAGATCAAACCACAGAACCGATTTTCAAGTTCTATAGCTTAAAAGGTAGGTATGGACAAGGCCTAGGGCTTTTCGCATGCTATTTTAATGTAACTACATTATTCTTGACACGGAAAGCCAAATGGGTTAGAATTTTTGCTCTCACCTAGAGATCAAACCAATGAACCAATTTTCAATTTGTACAGCTCAAAATGTAGGTATTAACACCGATCAGGGCCTTTTGAACACGATTTTGATGTTACTGCAGTATTCGCATCGGCAGAGCAATTATTATTGTAGAGCACTGGGCAGAAATCATTAAGTGGAGTAACAAATTTTTACAGAAATTTTGCAGAAAACATAAATTTGGTACACAAGCCTTTCTTAACAGTGAAAGGACTCCAATGAAATACCCAAAGTGCCAAAGTGCCAAAAAAAAAGGCTGCACTGAATAATTTAAAGACGGGAAAGCCAAAGGCTCACAAGAAATAACTAAATACAGATGCAAGTTACCTATTTACATTGCCTTTTGGACTTATATGTCAGACTGCCTGAGCGGGGCAGTCAGATTCCCCGCTCAGGCAGTCTGACATACAAGTCCAAAAGGCAACGTAAATAGGTTTGCATCTGTATTGAATGAATAATTTACAGTAATGAAAATTTCTATTCAGTATTTATTTGTACTGCACACATTTGTTATTATTTATTTGTAACAGTAATACCTATTATAACAATTTTTATGAAGTCAAATAATTACAACAATACAGCTATTCTTGCCCACTTATAAAAAAAAATACAAGCACATTGTTGTAAGAACGATACTGGAACTATCATTCCAATAATATGATTATATATTAATGAAAATGTATTTCCATATTAATTTGAAACTAATTTGCATACTAAAGAAAGGCAAAGGCAGTAAGAAATCCAGTGCACTGCAGGGAAGCAAGACAGCTAGAGCCCGGTCGTCAAAAATTCTACGATATTAGAATGGTGTATCGCTCCCATCATGATTTTTTTTTTTATATTGACAGTGTACATTAATAAGCACAAAAATACTTTTTTTCCGTCACCAATTTTATGACCACGTTTTTTATTTATGGTTAGTCATCTTCGTCTCCATTTTCACGGTACGTACGGTTCAAGTAGTGCACAAAGTCATCGCCCTCATCACTACAAGAATGATTGACCAGTTTGACTTGTCAGTGTTTCACCTTACTATGAAAGTTGGCACTTGCTGAAAATGTAAAAATTGAAACAAAATTAGTTTTTGTCCATTTTCTTGGCTCCTCTCTCATTTTGCTATGAACATTCATTAGCTTAAAATCATTTACCTGCTTATTCTGGCTCATCGTTTGCTGTTGCCAGGCCAGTTGAACGGTCAGTCATAGATCGACCAGTAAATGTTGTCAAGATGGGTACAATTCCGGCAAGCTTAAGGCGTTGCTTGAAGAATTTCCCTCATCGCTTGTACTAGTACCCATTGGTTCCGGATCACGTTCAGATATATAAGCTTGGACATGTTCAAGATTTTACCGTTGCATCTGCCCGGGTTGGCGATCAAAATATCATACTAGCAGCAAATTTAGCCGGTTGATTGGTATAAACAAGGCCGAACCAAACTGAACATACTTTCACTTCGTGTTAGTTGGATATTACATTTCAACAAACAAGTTTAAAGGTTTTTCTTCCAGCTTTCCAATGGTTCAAATCTCAAGCTTCTAGCTTTTCCTGTTCAGAAGTTCAGGCAAAATGCTACTGTGGTAAAGATTTCTTTATTAAAAAACGGAATTTAAAAGATAAAATTAGTTTTAGCTTATCTTAAAATACTTAACTTTAGTTACAGACTGACTATCGTTTTTATTTATGCGCCATGCTCAAAACCTTAAATTTAACTTTTAAGAAGCTTCATTAGCTCACTACCAGGTGCCATGCTGAGGCCGAAGGGTATCATCTTGAAATGGTATATGCGGACTCAAGGGACGAACCGAAACAGGTACAAGACTGACGGGTGACGTGGTGTATGGAGATAGGGATCTTTGAAATCCACTGACATGGTGAACTCTCTCTGTTGGACAGATTCCAGAACTGACGCAAGAGTCTCCATCTGGAAGTAGGATTTGAGCAGGAACAAGTTGAGCTTGAGAAGATTGAAAGCTAACAGTGAATTTCGCAGCATTCCACTCATTAAAGGTTTCCTTCACAATGTCTGACTACCACGTTAACGAAGTGCTTGCTTGAATTTTACCGAATAAAGTGCCCATTGTGACCTCTACAGAAACACAGAAGTAGCTAGAAGGGTATTAACGGGCACGGAAGGGGAAGGCATGGTCACAGGAAGGGGAAACATGGGTGGCGTAATTTGGGCACGGGTGAACAAAGATTATGGTCCGAATTATGCAACAAAACTTCCAAACGGACGTTTTAGGGACAGGATTTTTAATTTTTGAACTGGCAGAAGAGTCAGATGATAGTTTCGTTTGGCGTTATTATTTTTTTTCGGTCCATATTATGCCACGCACGTAAAATTGCTTAAAACTTCAAATTCAGAATCGGCCAAACATATTTTAGAGGGGTTTATCACGAAGTGACATGTTCTGCACTTACAAGGCGAAGGATGTCCGTCGCCAGGGGTCTATTGGTAAGAGCACACGCATTTTCGAAGGTTTGAGAAGCCATTTTCTAGCCAGAGCATAACACGTGCCCAGCTGGTATTAAGCACCACTGCCACCAGATGGTAGGCTAATGAAGCTTCTTAAAAGTGAATTTAAGGTTTTGAGCATGGAGCATAAATATAAAAGTAGCACTAACGACGACTTCGAACGTGAGACAAGTTACCAATAAAGACGTTCAACACGAGTTCCAGTGATTGTAATAGCGCATAAGCGTAAAATTAAAAAAAGTACAATTGAGGTACAGATTGTTCTACGATACGAATTTTGGTTGGTTTCAATCTTTTCATTATATATAAACTCTGTACCCATGCGGCGTGTGGGCGCAACGAGTTCCTGTGTGGCGAACTAATGTTAACCTGGGTCAATTCAATGATAAATTTTAAGGCGAAAATAATTCCACCAAAAGTTGGAGATTCCCCATCAATAGCATTGCTAATACTTGGGCAAGCAGGACCAATGGCTTACCTGGAAAGCAGTCAAAATCTCTGGATCACTGAAGATGGAGGAAAGATCGGGCATGTCCCCAGATACACCAGGACCACCCTCGCTTCCCTGCCTTTCTTGGGCCTACACAAAAAAAAGACAAAAGCAATTACTGCAAAATGCGTATTGTGCTGTTCAATAAAACCATTACAACGTTGTTTACTATAAGCGATACCAAACTTCAACTGATGGGCACAACTGTCGCCCCTGTATCCATTTGAATTGAATGGTAAATTTCTCCTATATCTTTTCCTTTACCGTATATTTCCGAATATAAGACTGTTTTTTATTTCAAATTTACACCATTAAAATAGCAGCATCGTCTTATACTCGCGTTCAAATCCATAACTCGGTCAAACTTTGGTCGATTTTGACGTTTGAATACACCATTTCGATCGTTTTTCTGAGAGCTATCCAATGGCGCTAATCTCATGCCAGTTGCTCAAATAGTTTTTGGATTATTTAGCAAAAACTAAATATGTATTGAAAAAAGGCCTCAGGAAGCAGTCCAAAGACGAAGCTATTATTAAAAATTTGGGTTTTGAATCCAGGACCAGGGTAATTTACTAGTATACAAACTAATAAATATTATACCAAACCTTACGAAAGCCTTGATAAAGTCACCCGTCTTATTATCGCAGCCATTTATTTCTTTGGAACATGTGAGCCCAAAAATGCTACTCGTCTTATATTTGAGGCGTCTTATATTCGGACATATATGGTATTTGTTAGTCTTCCAACCAGGTTTTCTCATTTGCTATTTGCTTTACGCCAACACTAATAAGGCGGACAAATTTGCGGTTCGATTTGGTAAAGTTTCCAGTAACACTTATTCCTAGGACTCTCTTGGTTACGAGGATAATCATGTGAAAATCTTACAAAATCGTTGGAAAACTTACAGTCTGAATAGGCAATTAGGGGAAATGGACGGTGTAACTAACAACCGTCGGAGAAAAAAATGTAAGTTGTTCGGCTGACAAGAGCTTTTATCACTACATGTTTTTCTTTTGAATCCCAAAAAAATTTAGTTTTACTATTTTTTTTGCTACAAAAGCATGTTAACAAGGTTCGTTCTCAACAAACAACACCAGTTTCAAGACTTTTCAATGTTAACAAAGCAAATTTTAAGGCTACAATATTTGCACAAATGAATTATCAAAATTACCTAATAAATAACAGTTTTGGTTAGCCTGTACAATTTAACAAACTTGTATGTCAAAATAAAAAACCAATAGATCCAAACTTGGATCTATTGTTTATTTTATTTTTTTTAAACAATGGTAAGCAGCATACAGTTGATAGTTAATCCACAGTAAAGAACTTAAAACCAACATGTCTTTCCTTCCACAAATGAGGGAGAAATAAAAGGCTACAACTACTAGAACAAACAGTGGACAACATTTACTTGGTGCAAATTGGTTACAAGGCATGGTACTTTTCTCCTTCCAGTCTTCAGTCCAAGCCAGATCAAGCATCTTTCACACAGAAGTGCACTCAGCAGGCTAACGTTTTGTTTAATTCATTAATTTAGGGGCAAAAAACCCTAATTTTTCCCTGGTTAAAATTGGTTTCTATCGCCTTATCGAAAAAATAATACTACCTGTAAATGTCTTGTATTCAGTTCCTAGATACTCTTTATCGCTCTTGAGGTTTTTCGGCGTCTAGATCCGGCCAGCTGCGCAACCCTACTGTGCATGCGTCATGCGCAGACCCCCTATAAAAGCGTTCGGCTCGGGCCAGCCATCATTTTTTTCCCCTTTATCTATCATGGCGGTGACTCGATCAAGAGGAGAGGTAGGTTGGGTTTTCAGGTAGTATATTTTTTCGGTGAGGCGATAGAAGCAAATTTTGACCAGGGAAAAATTAGGGTTTCTAGTCGCCGGCACGAAAAAATCTACCTGTAAATTTCTTGCATTTACAGCTGACCTTGTCAATAAATAGTGGCTGGTACCACATGATGGGTTACCCTGGGTTGCGAGCTGGCTCCCCCAAACCGTTAACAAACTTTGCACTTTATTGAAAATAAACAGAAACAGGATTATCGGTTCTCTTTCGTAAAACGTGGTGGCCCTGAAAAGGGCCGCTAGCTTAAGGGTCTTGCTTCCATCTTCTGGAGATCTTCTTTCTCCTAAAGGAGGTCTTCGTTTTTGCATCAACTGCTTAAGGGGGTTGGACGACCCATCTGACTGTCACAATGGAACCCTGATGGTGTAGTCCATATTCCTGTATTGTCATGTCCCTTAAGTAGTAATAGTGACTTGTGAAGACAGTTTGACTTCTTTCCATGATGCGTCTTGAAGAATTTCGGCAATGGAGACTTGGTTGTGGAACACCCAAGAGGTTAAAGTGCTCAGAGTTCGTGCGTCGTGACCTTTATGTTGTTGTCAGTGCAGCTGATGTGCTGGTCATCATAGGCTTTGTGGATAACTTTCTTGATTCAGTTTGCGATCATAGCTGCCGAGGTGATGTTAGTTCCTTTGAAGAATGGCAATAGCAGTTGAAGTCGGCTTTTGCGGTGCTCAAAGTTGGCTGTCCGCTTGACGTAATAGCACAAGGCACGGACGGGGCAGTGTGTTCTTTCGGGTTCGTTGTCAATGATGTTTGTGAGCGCTGGGATAATGATTGCTTCGAAGATTCGACGTCTCTGTGTCTTGGCACGTAAGTCCAGACGAGGCCACAGATGGATGAATTTGCAGTTGTCGCTTTACTGGCAATTCTGGTGGCTTGTTCTTAAAAAATTCCTGCCTTTATGACGAGTCCAATGATAGTAGCCACCCGTGCAGGTTTAAGATTTTGGGGTTAGGGTGGAGTTTGGTTCACTTGTTTTATTAGCAGATCTGGAAGGTCTTGGTTGGTCTATGAGGAGGCTCAGAGACCTGGGGAACCATGGAGCTGCCGGCCAGTTCGGTGCGATTAGTAGGAAGAGGCCTTGGGTTTGTTCTTTTCTGCAGGACTGCTGGAAGAAGTTTGAAAGGGGAGAAGATGTAGGCGTAGAGGTTCTTCCATTGGTAGGTTAGAACATCCACGGCACAGGCTTGTTCGTCCAGAGCTGGGCTGATGAATTGGGGAAGTCTGGCATTGTGCCTTGTGGCGAATAGGTCGATCATTGGTTTGCCCCATTGGATAAAGAGATATTTGCAGATTCGTTAGAGTCCACTCCCCTGAACGTGGTTTGTTAAGAGTAAGTGCGTCTGCTATCACATTCCAGTTGCCAGGGATGTGTAGAGGTTGCAGCTCAAGGAAGATGTTGAAGGTAGTGTTGAGGCTTTGACAGAGCTTGAAAATGTCTGAAGTGACGAAATGTAGTTGTCGGGAGCAGGGTTCCACCTTCTTTCCGGATGTAAGCAACGGCAGTGGTGTTGTCGTTTGTACTTAAGACTGTTTTGCCTGCTACAAGGTGCAGAAAGTGAGCGAGTGCGTTGTAAATGGCTCTTATTTCCATAATGTTGATGCGATCTTTAGTGTTGGGAGGCCAGGTTCCAGATGTTTGATGTGGGCTCCCCATTCCTCCAAGGATGCATCTGTTGAAAGTTGATGGTCGGGGGTGGGTTCATGTAGGACAGTCTTCGAAAGATTGAGTTTGATTGTCCACCAAAGCAGGCTTTCCCAAAAGAAAGTTGTCATCGGTCGGCTTGGTGACGGGTGGAACGAGCCCCAAATATTGAAGAAAGGGGCGAGTCATCCATCTGCCGTAAGGGACGAGTCTGGCCACGGAATCCATTTTCCCTATTAGGGCGGTGAAGGAGTGGCTCTTCGACTGGAGGAAAGAGAGGCAGTGTTGGTGAATGTCGTCTATTCTTTCGTTTGAGGGTTTCACGGTTGCTGATGACAGGTTGAATTCTACTCCGAGAAAGGTGAACAGCCTTGGAAGGAGCCTTGATTTCTTCAGATTGATGCCGAAGCTCAGCTTGTTTAGAAGGGTCATGGTGTAGTTCATGTTTGAAGAAGCTGATGACTGTTGATGCAGTTGAGGAGCCAATCGTCCAGAAAAAACATTTGCTGTGATTTGGTGACGGTGAAGGTGGCTTAGAATGGACTTAAGGACCAACGTGTAATTGGTGCGGCATTTAGGCTGAATGGGAGGCATTGGAACTCGCAAACGTTTTTGTACATGAACTGACAGAAGTGGAGATAGGGTGGATGGAGCAAGACCTGAAGGTAGGTGCCTTCGAGATCTATGGAGATGGTCCATTCTTTGAGTTTAGCGAAAGACGGATGGATTCCAGTGTTTCCATTTTGAAATGTTGATTGTTCATGAATTGGTTCGAATGGTTTGAGGTTGAAAATCATTCTTCCGCCTCCGGACTTCTTCGGTCTTAGAAAGATGGAGATGTAGAAGCCAGGCTGGGAAGGGTCCAGGCACAGAAGGATTGCAGATTTGATTAAAAGTTTGTTTACTTCGTGGGTTAGAGCAGGGGATTGTTTTGTTGCGAATTCCCAGGGAGGTGATGCCGCAAGGTAAGGTTTTGAATGAAATGAGGGTTGGAAGCCGAGGAAGAATCGTCGTATCTGAAGTGATTTGTTCCATAAGTTGGTCGAAAATGTTTGAGGCGACCGCCGACCGGAGGGTAGAATAAGGCGTCATTGGTGCCGGTGACACCTACTCTTGTTGCTGGTGGAGGAGCATTTGCTGCACCAGTCCGGGGTGGTGCTCCGTTTGGTGTTGCCGTTCTTGTAGGAGTGATTCCCCCGTAAAGATCGGTTGTTGCCTTGTTGTGAATTCGAATTTGATGACTTGGGTGAAAAAGGCTGAAAATGTTAAGAATTGGCCGTGGAATTGTGGTTGTCTAAGATTGTCGGCTTTTTGAAAGATTAACTTGATGAGGGATTTGGTGCCTGAGGCTTTGGCTTTCGAAAGATGTCCAGTGTGGTGACAAAGTCGGGACGAGTGCTCTGAATAACTCGGATTCGTTAAGAGGCTGGTTGCGAAGAATGTGCTTGGTTGAGGCATTTAAGTTCGAATTTATTTTCCAGGCGATGTCACGTAGGAGGAGACTTGAGTTGAACAAGACTTTAGTGAACCAGTTCAACAAGTGAAAAGTGGCGAACGAAACTTTTTTCAAAAGTTACGCAATGAGGAGGGGGGGGGGGGGAATGAGGCTTAATGGCGCGTCCTCATTTCAATGAGGAAATGAAGGTGTTTGGCGTTTCGATTGCTTGATTATTGGTGAGTCTTTCGCAGGGGGCGTTACTGGCTGTAGCAAGTACGTCAGCCTGTGACGTGGCTCTGAGGCCAAGGCAAAGGATCTTGTCATTTTCTTTTAATACGGCGGTCGGCATATCAGCTCTTTTGAGAATAAGAAGTGCCGTCCCATTCAGTGGCAAGGAATTCCAACTGTTGATATGTTTTGAAATGGCGGGAGTTAGCTGTGCCGCCACCTGAGGAACAAAAGAACCAGGTTTCATGACCCGGTCTGGGTGGGGGCATTTCCTTATCGAATTCCAAAGATTCGCCTTTGCCAAGGAGGGATCCACCGGTTCATAGTAGTGTGGTGAGGAAGGTTGTTGTTTGGTCCACTTTCTTTGTTGTTCTTGTCTAGAAGACCAAAAGCAATTCCCGTTGCAAGGCCTTTGTTGTTTGTTGGCTGGCGGGAAGGGTCTGGTTTGTTAAGAAAATCATCTGGAAGACGGCTTCTACGGTTTTGAGGAGATCATAGAGCGGAATGGCCGTAGGGTCATTTTCGGTTTGCAGCGAGTCCTCGTAACGGTCAAGGGGCTGTTGTTCAAAGTTGACTTGATGCAACGGGCGACGAGATTCTTCGAGCACAGAAGCCAAGTCCATAAAGTCGTCGGGTAAAAGGTCAAGTCAGCGGGTGGACGACGGACATTTGGCGCAGTGAAAGATCGGTTCCAAGTCAATGGGTGGAAGGTCTGAACGTCGTTTCTTTCCTGATCTGGTGTGAGCAGCGTCATTATTTCCTCTTTCTTGATGAATCATTGTCCGAAGAAGAAATCCACTCTTGAACATATGACTTGCTGTGGGAAGGCGAGAGTGGAGCCGGGGCCAAAGGCTTGGTTTTGTAATTAAGTCCCTGATGGCATTGTCCATGAGCCGATGGACTTCTTTAGCCATTAATTGCCGAGTGTCATTGGCGTGAAGAAGATGACGAAAGATTCAATGGTTGCATGATGGGGCATTTGGTCGGATGATCTCTCGGTCTTGCGAGCTTCCCGGGGCAGTGGTGAAGATTAGAGTCACGATTCGAGGGTCTTCAGGCGGAGGGCTGGCCGGTGGAGACGGAGTTTTGCGAGATGCCATCGAGTCTATTGGGCAGTCAATATGTGATGGAAAATCCCCTTAAGCAAACTATCTTTCAGTGAAGGATGTTCTTTCGACGAAGGATGCTGGCGAAGGATCGTCTTGTGGAAAGACGCGTCTTCGGGCGAAGGATCTTCCGGGCGATGGATGTAGAGGAGAGCGACCGTCTTCGAGGAGAGCTTGAGGAAGAGCGATGGCGGCCGGGCCAGGCCGAATGCTTTTATAGGAAGACTGACGCAATGGCAGTGGGGTTGCGCAGCTGGCCGAATCTAGACAGTGAAAAACCTCAAAAGAGATAAAGAGCATCCAGGAACTGAATGCAAGAAATTTACATGTAGAAGAATTTTTCATGCCGGCGACTAGAAAAACCTTTTTAAACTGAAAAAAAAAACGTTACTTTTACAATTATCAAGGACGTGCACCATCCTACTGTTTTTCAAGTTAGAAAGACAAAGGGCAAGAATGCATTTTTTCCGGTTGAATGAAGGTGGGGAGGTGGGAGGGTTCATTTAAAGGTAAGTACTCTTCAAAATACTAACCTTTAATTTTAGCTGACTTTGTCCAAAAGGAGGTGGATCAGTTGAACCATGCCCAACATTACAGTAATTCAAATTAGTATTTAAAAATGCTTAAGCATATATATATGGATGTAAGCCTTAACAAAAACTCTAAAGGAGTAAATACAAGAAAAGGACGTGTACACCGTCAGCATCGCAGTAAAACATAAAAAGAATCTCCAGTGGCCCACAAAACATGCTGGAACTTCTTTTACGTGTATTAGTGCGACGCTGATGGCTTACATCTCTTTTTTTTTTGTATCTATTCCTTTAGAGTATTGAGATTATTAAGGCTTACATCTATTTTTTATAATACTGCGTTTTTTAATGATGCGACCAATTGAGACCAAATTGCACCAGCCCTTCACATCATTTTTTCACTTTCCTTCTCCACAGGTGTTTTTCCACACCTCTGGTCTACTGCATCTGTTGTCCCTATATTTCAAACGGGTAATGCCCCTGATCCCAAAAATTACCAATATCCCTAACTGTGGTTCCCTGCAAAATTATGGAATCCATGATTCTGGACACTATGATGTTTCATATAAATGCTTCGCACCTCATTCATCCTGACCAGTACGGTTTTTTGCCTGGTCGATCGGCGGTTCATCAACTGCTTTTGGCCGTTGACAAATGGTCCGAGGCACTTGATCTCAGCATTCCCACTCACGTCATACTTTTCGACTTTAAAAAGGCTTTTGAATCTGTCATCCATTCAAAATTATTATCTAAACTTTACTCAGTTGGTTTCCAAAGACGTTTGCTGTCTTGGATCTCTTCATTCTTGGTTGGGCGTACCCAGCGCATCATCGTTGAGGGGGAATTTTCCTCACCTAGAAACTTAATCAGTGGTGTGCCTCAGGGCTCCGTATTGGGGCCACTCCTATTCATAATTTTTGTTAATGATCTGACCATTCATGAAAGTACTGTTTCCCAAGAAAATATGCAGATGACCTCAAACTTCACTCCCCATTCGTCACTCCAGCAGATGCATCTGCCTCTAATCCTGTATAAACTCAGTCTTCTCTTGGTCATTTAAATGGCAGCTCCCTCTTTCATTTGACAAATGCCACTGTTTTTCCATTGGGAAAACTCTAAACCGCCTACATTACTTTTTAGATGACTACCCTCTTACATAAACTGTTGATTGCATCCGCGATCTTGGCGTCTGGTTTCAACATGACCTTAAATTTACTACGCATTGTGTTTCCATTGCTGCTGCAGCAAACCGTTGATCAGCCATGGTGCGTCGGTGTTTTAATTCTGGAAATCGTAATACTGGTCTTTGGGCTTTCAAGGTCTTCGTCCGACCTCTCCTTTGAGTATGCAAGTCAGGTCTGGTCGCCAAATCTCCTTGCTGGTATTGACCGGATTGAATCTGTTCAAAGGAAACACTAAATCATTGCCAAGCATGCGTTCTCTTCCTTACAATTAACGACTCCATCTTCTAAACCTTGACACCCTCAAATGCAGATGCTTGAGGGCCGATCTGATCTTAACCTATAAGATTATACACTCCATGTTACCATTCGAACTCCCACTTTTTGATTTTAGCCTTAACTCCAGGACTCGTGGTAAATGTTACAAACTTGTTCTTCCCCGTTTTCATTTAAATTTCTGGAGGTCGTCCTTCGCTCTTATAGTGGTTCCTATTTGGAACTCTCTCATCGCTTGTCTCCTTAAAAAAGCGCTTAACCACTTCCACCCTTCGCCCGTTCCTTCGTCGCCCTGAACATTCTATTTGGAACCCATAATTTTCCAGTTCCCTACCATCTTCTTTTTCCTTGAGTCTGCTGTCAGCGGTTCGATAGGCGATCCCTTGCACTTCCCTTTCGCCTTACGAGCGAAATAAAATTTATTATTATTATTAATATCTGCTATTTTTTTCTTTGATATTCCAGGTAACTTAAATAACTATTCATTTCCTGCAAAGGAATCCAGCACTGGAGTCGCGATGGATTTTGATGCCTGGGTCTTTGCTCTGAAGGAAACTTTCTCATACACAAGATGGGAGGAATTTTGCCCCTAATTTTACCAAGCGTTGGCTGCCCTGGACGCGACCGCGGGAGGTGCAGCCACAATTACTAGGAGCCTGAATGCTGTAAAGAATAATTCTAGACAGTTACAAAAGCTTAAGAGATACAATGCCACAATGGAAGCTCTGACACCGAGAAAGGGAAAGGGACTTAAGACATCAAAAAGAAAAAAAACTACCAACAGCAAAGCTTGTGGAAGAGGGCTCTTTCTGAAGCCCGCGTATCTTTAACCATACCTATCATAAATGTGGATTTGAACCGATACACCAAAAAACTCGGGATTACTAACTTAAGAGGTACTTTCACACACATTCAAACTAATGACAAGGAAAAAAACTCATCAATTGGTCGTGCGTCCTGACAATAAAGATGGCCGCCGATCAGCACTAGCATGGCATTTAAGGTGCCAGAATCCGGCTAGCATTGGGTACGTTGGTGTGACGGAAGAAGGATTTTATAATCATTCACAGGACAATAATACAAAAATTTAATAGGTGACAGTGTTCTGTGATACAAACTACGAAAAGAGACTACAACCAAAGAAAATGTTGGGACTCAAATCTCCGACACTGTGACCAAGGAACCTGATCAGGAGCTACTGCCCAACCAAACCATGATGGCTGTACAGTACATCTTGTATATTAAAGGTTATAGGTTTAATTCACCACTTAAAAAGAGTTATGGAGTTTAAATATAAAATGCAATGGAAATAAGTATAATATAATATATTACAAGAAGATTTCCCATTGCTAAGTGGAGAGGATGGTGGAAGCGCGTAGAGCCACTGACACTAATCTGAAAGAATGTTACAAGATAATTTATAATTAATACTGCCGCCTCAAGAACCTCTAAAATCCTTCTGGAGCTACTTACAGAGGTTGCTGAGACTGCTTCCTCAGTTAGGGAGTTCCAAACACCACCCTCGCTGAAAAAATGCAGACTGACACTCCAGTCTGAAGGGCTGAACTAAAAATTTCAAGGAGTGGACTCTAGCGGAGTGAGCAGGGCTCAGGTGGAAGAAAGATAGGTCCACTGATAAGAAACCTCGCAGAATCCTAAAGGTCAGCACAAGATCGAATTTTAGTCCGCGAAGTTTCAGAGGTTCTAATTTTAGTCTCGGCAAGCTTTCTCCAGCCAGAATTTCCCTGAAGCCAGGAAAACTCTTTTGAAGCGTTGTTGACTTGACTAACTCAACCAGTAATGGGCGAACAAAGACTTTAAATGCCCTCCCTGATCTGTACACTGATCTGTACACTTCCTGATCTATATACTTCCTGAATTAAAACATCTGATCTGTACACCCTGATCTGACACCCTCTGATCTGATCTGTACACTTCCTGATCTGTACCCTTCCTGGTCCGTAAACTTCCTGATCTGTACACTTCCTGATCTGTACACTTTCTGAATTAAAACATCGATTCACAATATTGCAAGCTGATGGAAAGCAAAAGTAGTTACCTTACCACAGTGCAAGGAGGATTTAAGGTTCAACGTAAACAACACCCCAAGACCCCAAACCTCGTCCACATCAGGCATCGGGGTGTCGTTCAGCCTGTAAGTGTGGCTCAGATTTAAGCATTCTATGTGGAATGTAACATATTTTGGAACAGAGTGGCAGCTGCCAAGTTTCAGACCAGGCTGAAACATTTACAATCGCTGATGTGGGAGCGATAGCATTCTGCACAGAAACGATCTCAGTTCCAAGTTAATTCCAAGTTAATTCCCAATACGGAGCCCTGTGGGATCCCGCTCACAATACAGGCAGCTGAAGATACAACTTCCCCCACTCGTACCCTCTGGACCCGCCCTTCAAGGAAGGCTGTGATCCAATGCTAAATTGCGAAGCCCATAACCTCTAGTTTGAAAATCAGATTCTGATAAACCACAGATTCGAAGGTCTTACGAAAGTCGAAGTAAAAGACGTCAGATGGTGGCCCCAAATCCAAAGCATTTGTCCATCTATTAAGTGCTACTAGAAGAACGGCCTAGCATAAAACCAAAGTGGTCATGGTGAATAAATGAACCTCTTTCTAAGTAGTTCATTATACGATTTCTAATGATAGATTCCATTAGTTTGCAAGGTATATCTGTCAAGGTAATCGGGCGGTAATTTCTTGGGTCCGATGTATTCCCCCTTTTTAAACACTGGAACAATAAGTACAGACTGCCAAATACTGGGCACACTTCCCGAAAGATAGGAAGAGTTCAAACATTTTTGCTAATGGGTAACTTAGTTCGTTTATCAGCGGCTTATATAAAAAAAAGCAGAGAATCCGTCCGGAACCAGGCCATAGCTCGGCTTAAGTTTGGAGATAGTGCGACGAACAATAGAAGGTAAGAAAAAGAAATCGTCACTAAACTCGACGACCACACGTTGAATTTGGGTTAGTGGCCGAGTAGAGAGTCATTGTCGATAATACCGTTAAGATGCAAAGATCTCATTTAGGGCCTTGGCCTTTTCCGGGCTATTAGTCATGAAGTTGTCGCCAAGTCGAAATGGGGCAGAGTAGGGGAAGTTCCAGTTTTTCCCTAATAGAACGGAAAAGGGCTGAGGAACTTTCCTCCCTGATTAATGCAGCCTCGCATGAACAATGTCAAGCCTCAACTGAGGCAGAATACTGTTTACGGCACTCATTATAGCAATTCAGTCTCTTTACAGATGGCGCATTCGTATGTTTTTTCGAAAGTTTTAATTTAGTACATTCAAGCATGATAATGCTGTGTGGGACATGCTGTCCCTTAGAGTGCCCTCCTTGGCCCGCAACCCTACAAGAGTTAACCCAATCGTGAAGGAGGCCAAGAAATCTGTCCCATGCAAGTTCAACAGTCGGACATTTCATAAAGACAAAAGTATTCCAGTCGAAATCCGCTAGACGCACTTAGCCTATCAAATTCTATTTTCCTAGCAGCATCTCCAACAGAGCGGGATTCTGAAAAGGTGCAGTGTACATGAAAAGACACCTGACAAGTATGCGTCTGGATTTATTTAAATGTAGAAAAAGGGTGACCCAAAGTGATTTTAATCACATATTTATAAATTATTGACTTAAAACATTAAAAAAAATTAAACTGCTGCAGCAACTATGTATAAATTTAAGTTTTGAGACTACCTTAAATTAAAACTGGAATTTCATAACGAAACTGAAACATAGAAAAAGTGTGTTACTGAAAACGATTACATCACTACAAATCTGGCAGTGACACAGTGGAGATATGATTGATGTCTCAGAAGAACAGTAGCCTACTACTCACAGAATTCTTAATTTGAATCGCGGCAATCAAAACTTCTAAACCATTTAGGCAGACAAGGATTGTTAAAAGATGTGAATAAAAAACTGAAGGACATAGAAGTCGAATGGAATGGCCTATATATATATAACCAAAGTGTAGTGGATGAAAAAAACCAAAATTTGTTTATTACTGAAGAAGTCAATTTTTAGTATGGAACAGTAATCTACTAAATCCTCATTTTCCCTATGAATTTTTTTTTGTAAATGCCTACAGCTTTCAAACAATTGGCTTTGACATTAAAAAGAAATTGCCACCTTGGCTGCCATCTCCTCAACTTTGTGTAAAAAAAAAAGGACCTACTTTTCAATATTTGGCAGGGAATTTACGATCAAGATAAATTTTAGATAAAATGCTTACTTGTTGCACAGCTTTAAATCCTGTATACAAAACTTAAATAGACCTAGTTATTTTTTATTGCATAGGCAGCAGCGCCTGAGAGGAAAGGCACACAACGTGTTATTAAGTACAGATTTTTGTATTCAATTTGGTCAACGTGGTTCACGAAATCCCTTAAAAAAATACAATTTTAAGCATCTGAAGTAAATGCAAGGGTTAATTTTGGAGAGGTTTACGGTGCCGATGAACACAACAGCCATACTTTACATGAGAATATTTGTATACTAAATCACATTCACAACTGAATATGTTGAACCCTAAGATGAACTGTTAGCAACCATTCACCCCCATTTTAGATAGGTAAAAAATTTGCATATTGTAGTCCAACTATTCAAACAAGTAGCATTTTGGGTATGCTAATAAAGCAAGCTGAAGACGCTAAAAGTTAATTAAAAAGACATACCCTCTCACCATTTTCCTGCATCACGTGCGAAATAGCTTTTGCAACATATACATAGGTTAAAGTGAATGTAGCATAACAGTTTCTCATGAGGGGACAAACAGAAAAATGAATGCCTTTGCTACATTTACACACTTTGGAACCAAGGTTGCAAAACTGAGCCATACAGAAAAGCCAACCTGTAGGAAATACCTGAATGGCTCTTAGAGTTTAAAAATTGACGCAGGCAGGCGGTGTTTCTACATTAGTAAAATTTTTAGTCACATTTTCTCAGATGCAGGTGACGGTTTTTTTTTTCATGGTCAAAAATAAAAAAAATCTCCACTACCTATCGCAAACTGGTTACAGTCCTTTCTGTGTTTAGTTGCAACGCGCCTCTGAAATCTTAACAGTCATTACATTCGTTTGAATGAAGATGGGGCTGATGTGGTCTTTGGTTCGAAGAAGTGGCGAAAGTGCTGACGCGTGAGAGGAAACATTTTTTTAGAGTACAGGGAAAAAAACCAAGTGTGTACTCTTTTGAGAACCACTTAATTAACGTTTAGCGGGCTTATTGCATACTGACGGAAAAGCTTCATGAAAAAACAAGTAACACTCAATTTTTCACGAGCATTACTTTAAAATCAAATTAGGAACGTAAAAATATCAAATTCTTTCAAGACGTGATAGAGCTTGCGCATACTGAGAAAACAAACAGCAATTCTCATTTCCCCTTACTACCCTACAAAAATAACAAAACTACATAACATTACCTCTTTCGCTGCTTTCTCTCGTTCTTCACGTATTTTACGGATGCGTTCTTGCTGTTCTTTGATTTTCTTTTCTTCGAAAAGGCGCTCATATTTACGTTTGTGTTCTATTAATTTTTTCGCCTAAATTGAAAAAAGAAGAGAAAAAACCAAATAAAAACCCTTATAATATATCCGATCAAGGTTAGGATTTAACAAGCGTTTGTATAGACTACCTAGTCGTAACCAGTAGGTAATGAACTTGAAGGAGACAAGGTATCTTTAAAAAACAAATGGAAAAAAGTTGCGACTCCACAGTTAAATAACGTTAAAAATAACAGCACAAACAAGAGTCAAGTAAAAGCGTCGGTAATACCAGACCTCGTAAATTTTCGGAAATAAAAATTGGGTGCGACTTCGTGCCAAATGACTCTTAGATTAGAAATAAATTTTTAAGAAAACTAGTGTTACAGCAAAAGCACTTTTCCCCCTAATTTTAAAGTACTGCGTTTCTGCTTTATTCAGAGCCTTCAGAAACATCAGCGCATTTAGTGGTAGACTACTTTGACCATCATAATCATTTGGAGGATTTATATGAATATAACCCTTTCATAATAATCCACAGGGTAGGAGGGAGGTTACCCAATTCTCTCAAGTTTTCCAGTTTTGTTGAAAATTAAGCCCTGGTTAAAATTCGGCAAAAGGGGAATTCCCGTTTTGCCAAATCAAAGTATTCTTAAAAAATTAAAGGATTTTGTTCTTAGTTCCGGTTTCTGATGTTATATGTTTAGCTGCAGCGAGTTAAGCAAGGCACAGGACGAGCGAGGCAGGCAATTTGGAAACAAATTTAGAAGATTTGACAAAACGGTGAAAGGGGGGAGAGAATGAGTGGTAAAAAAAATGATTGTTGACAAGAAACAGAATATGGCTACTAAACTTAATTTAGTTGTCAAAATTAAGTACCCTGAGAAATGCCTTAGCTTCGTTACGTCCTAGCTTGTTCCAGCATTAAGAAAAATATAAGCTACTTTTTTTTCGGGGGGGGGGGGGGGGGCTGCTGCTACGTCAAAGTACAGTCCCATGTTAAAAATTCCGTTTCAGTTATTATTTTGTATGTTATAGTTATGGAAATCATTTTTTAAAACAAGGATAACATTTATTCATTTTGTAAAAACCGATATGTGAATACACAAATTGCTGTACACATTTAAGATACTCTATGCAATGACTACACATAGTAGACATACATGTGCAGACTCTACCACGATTGTGCACTGGCAATACATACTGTGTAAAAATTGATACAAAATGTGTATTTGTTTTTACATAAATATGCACTTCCAGAGTGTTAAGTCAGAAACCACACAATCTCATCGTACATTAATAAGTCACCTTTATGCACTTGTGTTATACTATAAAGTCTTCAACGATTTATCCACTCGTCCACGCACACCCAACTTTCCACGACTCGCTGAAAAGCCATACCAAACATTCGTTTTTAATGTGGACACATTTGATCAGGGGACACACACAGGATTTTCTGACTAGTTTTGTACCAATAACCTCCTGAGGCTCGGGGACTTTTTTTTTTAAGTGTCATATGCTGCTTGGGTCAGTGGTGGGATTCAAGCCGGCATTCACTTGGTTTGGAGACGAGGATGTTTGCGTTGCGCCTAGAAACACACTTTTTGCAAATTTGCCCCGTCGTGTAGCGGTCCATCTAGAGGGACCACGGGTCTTAAGAGAATTATTTTCACCTTATCGCCTTCCACATGGGGAGCCTTAGGGAACACTTAGCTCCCTCAGTGGCGTCGGCGTTTTGAGACTTTTTTTTTAAATAAATATATTAACGGTACAAGTCATCAAAAGCAAACTAAAGCTCGTGTAGATAAATGGCCAAATTTCGAACTTCAATACGCATTCTTGAAGAATCAAGAAGTCCAGGAATGGGAGGGGGCAAACCAGGAGATGCCAACTGGGAAACATTTTAACTGTATGGAGCCGGGCACACAGACCAGTACACTGGCCGAAGTCGAGTAGCACTGCATTTTTTTCCCGTTGTCTCAACGTTTTTTTTGGGGGTGGGGGTATAAAGTTTTAACTTGGACGTGGGGCACACCTCAGTAGCAGAAAATTGGAACCTAAAGTGAAAATAGATGTATAATTTTTTAATATCGACAAGTTTTGCATGATAGCATTTACTAAACAGTTTCGTAAAAAAGTTAATAAACTTAGCCACAAGCCTAGGGTATTACATCAAGTATTACATCATTGGGAAGGGGGAGGAGGTGTTCGCCACCTGGTAAAGATTCATGACGAGGAGGGCCAGTTGACGACGTAAGCAGCGTTATCTCAGTAAAAGGGTAAAAAAAAGCCAAAAAAAGTCCTCAGAAAAACACAGGGAAAACACTCCCTCTTGTTGGTGGGGGGTCGAGCTAGAAATGACCTAATACTGGAGGGAGGGGAGGGGCTGAGCAATTGATGACGATCAATGACGAGTGGAGAGGGGGTTAAAACTGCCTAATTTCTTGATGACGTAATACTTGAACGCCCCCTACAAGATGCATCACCTTAAACAACCATTAAGGCTTTTCTCCCAACAACGTGAGTTTTCCCAAGTACGCTCCGTAAGCATAGTTTGAGAACGCTCATACTGGGCAAGAGGCAGTAGAGGTTTTTTAAGGTGAAACTTTGCATCTTGTAAGCTTGTGGCCGTAGAAAATTTTGCATCTTGTAGGCTTGTTTGTGGCCGTGGGAAACTTTGCATCTTGTAGGCTTGTGGCCGTGGAAAACTTTGCATCTT
>JAHWFP010191260.1:0-12707 GCA_023313725.1 Lithobius niger
CTCCTCCGCTTCTTCACTGCCTTATTCAAAAGCGGCTTACAAGGTTCCACAATCCTAGTTTACTGTTCCGCCCAAAAGCGGTCTTCAAAGCAGCTGACAACACGAATATCCTCACAGACTATGGATTTCGTCTTTAATTCACGCCTTCCACTTAGACCGACCACGTACCTACAAACAATTTCCCAACTCGGATCTGTCCATTGTCCTATCAGCACTAATGGCTCCACCATACGAACCCATGTCCTCCTCTCGCCTAAGTCACCTAACTAAGAAAACCGTGTTCCTGGTAGCTTTGGCAGCCTGCCTCCGTTGCAGTGAACTTCAGGCATTATCAGCAACTGAAAAAGACTGTTTCTTCCTTCCTGACTACACCTGTGTTACGCTAACTCCGCATTCGCCCTTCCGTGCTAAGACACAGAAGCCCACTGAGCGTACTCGTCCCTTCATTATTCCCTCCCTCTCCAACATCCTGGGAGATGACGAAGAATGTGCCGTATGCCCAGTTCGAGCCATCCGCTTTTACCTTAAAGCCTCCAAGCCGATTCGCAGGGGGCGGTCTCAACTTTTTCTTCCCTTTAATAACAAAGTTGTGACGACTTCCGCACGCATGATTGCTACCTGGCTCAAAAGTGTCATCTTACAGGCCTGCGAAGCACTCGACATCAACTGTGCCACTGAAGGCATCAGAGTAACAGCCCACGAACTTCGTGCTATCTCTACTTCCTGGGCTTATTATAGTAACATTCCTGTCACTGAAATTATGGAAGCCGCTTCTTGGAGACATCCCACTTACTTCACATCCCATTATCTCCGGGACATGTCTCACCAAGCGGAGGGACTATACCGTATTGGGCCTTTTGTTGCTGCCCGTCGCATACTATGAAGGGAACTGGTCGCTGCCTGAAGGAACTTCTGTCGAATGGCACCCGCTGCCTTGACAAAGTCTATGGGATTGCTTTTAAAAAAGGTAATGGATACTTTCAAGGCAACTAGAAACTCCAAAATACCAGTGTTACCTGGTTGATTTTGGTTTCTATTGCATGTTGAAAGTATACATTAACTTTGTCCCGCCCTGCTCCCTTCTAGTCGCCATTTGGGCACGATAGAGGTTCGAAAAAGTGAGCATTACCGCTCCGACTTTTATATGAAGGAGGCTGTGTGGTAGACCTGCGCAGTAGGTAGCAAACCGGAAGGACATCTTCGATTTATTTTCTCTAGAATTGAACAGCATTGAGAAGGAGAATGCTATTAAAAAAGGTAATGTATATTTCAACAGGCAATAGAAACCAACATCAACCAGGCAACACTGGTATTTTGGAGTTTTTGACTTAAGCAAGTTTGAGTTAACGAGGCTTTGCTGTACTTTCCTTTCACTTCAAAAAGGTGTGGCCTAGCCAATTCAAGTCTGCTTAAGCTCACAAGTCTCACAAATTCATTCTGGGAAATATGTTTCAGTTGCAGCTTAGGGTGGCCTGAGGAACACGGAATACCTGTAGCCGTTGGCTTTTTCAATGGCTGGAAACTCGCTCAACCATCTGCATCGTGTGTAATCCGAGGTGATTCTAGTGAGTTTCAAAGTTATTCCAGTAAGCCTAACGGTTTATTTTGTGACCGAAAGACTTGATTACATGTTGAAAATTCGATCCACAGCAGCATTGAACCCTTTGAAAAGAGCGTAAATATGAAAATTTTAAATTTTCATCTCAGCGTATTGCTTCACAAGCCATTAAAAAAGAAAATTTGCACCAGTGCTGGCCAGCCTACTGGACTCCTTCTCCTGCAAGTCCATTGATAGTTTTGGTGTTAAACTGAAAGCCAACATACAATCCCACAGTGATTGACAGCCACCAATGTCGTTGCAGGCCACTGTCAGCTCGGCATGATACAAAATAAACAACTTGGCTGAGCACTTTCCCACCTTAGTTACACCAAGGTAAGTATGAGTGAGTGAGGCAATGTCCGCTACAAAATCGGTCAATTTTTGGCATAGTTGTCAAAATCACAAGTATCAATTCAATATACCAGTTCAGAATAATAATAAAAAAGTTTTTGTAGTGGTTTGATGATTGATCCATGCAGTTGGTTCATAAACAACGTTTTTTATTATTATTAAACGAAAAATTATGTAAAAACTAAAAATTTGTGTGTGGGGGGGGGGGGGGGGACTTCAAAATCTCAAGCAGTTGAAAAGGAAATGAACCGAACCAAACGAATCGTCATAATTATCTTCCAAAATCAGTTCGACTTGATTACTGTAAGTATTTTTCTTCCACTGATAATATTTTTTTTTGTTTTCTGATGAAAATAGAGTCCGTCTCTCCAGGATTCAAAATCAGGCCGATGGCAGACGTCTATTGCTAACCGACTGATAATGTGATTATCGGTGAAGAAAACCGACTGCAAATAAGAATGCTCGAAGATCCATCCTCATGCAAAACAATATCTGGACTGCAGTTGTTTGTGTATCTTTCCTTGGTGACGAGTGTTTTCAGGCAATTTGTATTGCGTTATTCAACGTTGCTGTGTTTGAATGTATGCGGCTGTGGAGAATTGTGTACAAAAAAAAAATCGTTTTAATTGAAGTGATGTGTGCCGTTTAATTTTCTGAGTGCATGCATGCATGTGTTGTTTTTTTCTGCTCTGAGCGTGCAGAAATTTGTTCGTGACGATAAAACAAAACAAGTTTTTGTTTCGAGTTGTACATTAAAGTAGTTCTTGTTTATATACAAATATTTTAATACGAATTGTTTCTATGTATGCTGTTATACAAGGTTTTCACAAACCAAATACTGACAAAAGAATTATGGATTAATTTGTGCATTTCTCAGTATTTCGATGCTTTCATCAGTCATGTTTAGTTATTTAGCCAAAAAAAGAATTATTGTTGTACAGTTTTGTAATTTAACTGTAAAATTTTTTTCCAGAATATTAAAACACTTGAAGGAATTTGTGTCTTAAGGTTTGTGGTATCACTGATACTGACAAATAAATAAACCAACAATGACAGGCTCAAATTCACTAACTGTGGTGGCTGCATTGGTCGAAACCAGAACAACATTTACTGAAAAAAAAATTAACTGGGCTATGCCAGAAAACTGACCTCAACAGCTTGGTGGTGCAACAGTGCTTTGAAACGTAAAATAATTAACATGAAGTGTTTAGCCTGAAGTTTGTTCAGTTCCTAAAAAATCCTTGAAATGTTGACAAGAACATCATATTTTTCCTACTTTTCCAACAATTAGTAATGGTCATCTCCGGATAGATAATTTCGTGCAGTAGTAGCCATGTTTGTTCAAATTTTTGTATCTGTAGGTTTTGTATTTATAGTGTTAAGTAATAGTTATAGTACCCCTGACGAACTGTATGGGATTTATCATCCGATGGCCGATATCCCGAACATAGTCAATCCGCGAGAACTACGTCAAGACGACGTCGAGGCGAAACCGAAACGTCATCGCGACGTAGTTCGAGCGGATTGGCCATGTAAGGGGTACTATAACTAATTTATCGTACGGTCTCTAACTTTCGAAATTAAAAACAAAATTTGGGGTAAATGGAAAGTATGCATTCGCAAATGAATTTGAAGGTCTGTTGTTTATACAAATTTTGTGTCGTCACGTTTGCATAATTTTGTTTTGATGAAGTCAGGTTTGCGGCCAATACCATTTGAGCGATAGGGGAGAATAAGCAGGGGTGTGTGTCTAGAGGGAGAGATTTCCTTAAAAAGCAATTAGTTTAGGAGATACGCGTTTTCATTTAAAGTCATTGGACTGATGTCTATTATCTTGTTACACATTACGGAAACTTCATCATGAAACATTACGTCGTTCACCCCATGTTAACCTAAAAGGTTTTAAACAAATTTTTTTTAATAATCTCTATCATTTTACGTAATGTATCGTTGTTCTTTAATTTGCATAATGTGCTTTCTGGCGGGGGTCTTCGCCTTTAAGTCATTCTGTGATGGAAAACGAAGGCTTGAACGACAGTGAAGAAGTTTTAAGCTTAACGCCCAAGAAAAGGTTCGGTTTTCATCTTCATCTTTAGTCACTGGGGACATTACACGGACAATTAAGCGGTAACGTATTCTTGTGAACTATGTGGGCAGTTAGGGACATTGTGGGCGTAATTTTTGAAGGGCGGGGGGGTGGAGGGAAATAGCGTAACGCTTAATTTGAACGATAAAATTTCACGTATATTTCGTATGTTATGACAGTTGGTGCTTTCGAAAGGCCGATGCAGGTTCACGTTAGATTTGTGATTTACAGCTGCCAGCTGTTTTTTTTTTTTGTTGGGGGGGGGGGGGGAGACTATTAAGTAGTAATTTTTTTTCATTTGTTTCGTTTTGTTTTGCAATTATTGTGTTTTGGTTTTTAAGTAGTAAGCATTTAAAGTATTTAATTTTCTTGTCTAGATTTTGAAATGTAGAATTGTTTAATAAAACCATGTGAGAATTCATTTGTTTTTATCTTAAGTTGTTGCTTAATAAAAAAAAAAAAGCACGGGTTTCAATTATTTTTCGAACAAGGAACATAGGTTAACATTAAAAAAATTAAAATAATTCTCGCATGATTTTATTAAGGAATTCTTCCTTTTGAAAGTGTTTGCAATGTCGTATCGCCACTTCCCTGAGCATGGCTTCCATATCGCCACACTTTAGTGTGTGATATATCCCATATCGCCACAGTTTAGTGTGTGATATATCCCATATTGCCACAGTTTAGTGTGATATATATCCCATATCGCCACAGTTTAGTGGGGTGATATGGGATATATCGCAGCGCATTTTTAGCATTGAGAAAGTTAGGGACCGTACGATAAATGCCTTGTTAATGCTAACGCCCAGCTCCCTAAAATGCTTGAGTAAAAATCGGGAAATACATTTGTTGACGCCCACCTTAAAAATCATCGGTTTTCTGTGGCAAAATTAACTAGAACCTTGAAGGATAAAAGCACCGAAATGTGATTAAATTAATAAAAAAACCTGAAAGGTGCATCATGCATATTGTTGCGAAATATTGTATACATGTTGCACCTTTTAGGCTTTTTATTCGTTTAAACTAAAACCTTCATACCTTTAACAAAATCAACTTTTAAAGCAACATGAGTCATGAGTGTTTGTAATTACGGAAAAGTCAGCAGTATTATGCCTATGTGATTGATTATCGGCATGCATGACATGATGTGCCGTGGCATGCGTGACGTGCATCCTCCTTTCAATATCTAACATAATTCTAAGTTGAAACTAATTTTTAACCATCACCAACCGTCATAACAGACAAGACGATTAACGACTTGGAAGCGCTGTGTGTTGTCGCAATTTTTGGGAAGTTAAGTTGGCATCATTTTCTGTTCTTCTTGGAGAGAGTAATCCACACTGGAAATTCCGGTGTGGATTACTCTCTCCAGGAAAAATAGAAAACTGTGCCAACTTGATACTTCTTTAAAAATTGTGGCAACACACACACTTCCTGGTCATGAATCGCGTTGTCTGTTTTGTAGGTTGCTGTCTGCTTTGTAGGTTGCTAAGGTTGGTGACGGTAGAAATTAGTTTTAGCTGTGAATTGTTTTGAATTTTGGAGGAGAGTCTGTACAATACCCTCAAGACATCATAGTCAGGGACCAGTTGTTACATTTTAACATCTACTTTAGAAAAGTTACCAAGTCTGGTTTTTTGATTTTAATAGCATCTTAATCCTCTGAGTCACCCATTATGCGTGGTGATTGGGTCGTGTTGCAGGATTCGAACCGGCATTCTCTTGGTTTGGAGACGAGAACGCTGACCACTGGGCTGTTGCTGCTCGCTTTGCTCGGGGTACCCGGGGCCCCCTCACAAAGCTTGCAGTGCGAGTCGGGGCTTAAGTTTTTGGCCCACCTCTCAGGTGTCCTTTTTTCTGGGCGCCGTGACTCAAAGGGTTAACATCACGTGTTGAATTTAAATTGTCGACAACTGCTTATGTCCGCCATCTTGTTTTTTAAAATGGCCACCTCCAAACACCTAAACTCGACTAAATTCAGCTAGAGACTTCGTCTTTGAGTCTGCACCCACATTTTTGATGCAGAGGATTATGAAAATGATGATGTTAGGTAATCCAAGAGGGCGGACATTAAATATCAAATGGCTGCCTCCAAACACCTAAATTATGTAATAACTAGGCTTTAAATTCACCTAGAGAACTCGTTTTTGAACCTACACTTACATTTTCGATGTAGAGGATAGTGAAAAAATGACAGACTATCCAAGAAGATGGCGGAGTTGAATATCAAAATGGCCACTCCAAAAACCTAAAATACAATGCAACTAAACTTTAAATTCAACTATATAGTGGGTTAGGGGAGATGTAAAGAATGCTAATTTATTTCACATTTGTCAACCAATGTGCCCCTTTAGTTTCAGTTAATACATGGGTGGAGGAGTCTAAAAATCCCAGGACATAAATTATCGTGCTTCCCCCCCCCCCACAAAAAAAAAGGGGGGGGGGAGGTTTTTTGGCTGTAACACCTTAACCGTCAACAAATCAAAAGCATAATGTAAAGCCAAAACGTTCGGCACACAGTTCTGGACAGGAAAAGTGGTATACATCTTTCACGTAAAAGCAACCCTTGAACCCCAAAATTGTATTTAAAGTTTATTTAAAGTTTAAAGTTTAACAAATTTAATTTGTTTTAAAGTTTATTTAGGCGAAAGCTCCTTGTTTTCAATTGGCTGTTAGAGATTTTCGTGTTCAAATTGCTCTTGCGAGCCCTCTAATAGCCCGAAGTGGACATGCTTAGGGTTTTATGAAAGGTGGGGATCTATTCTTATAACAAAAATTGTTTACTTTAGGTAGGGACCGTCCTACGCCCATTTAAAGGTGAAGAGGTAATGGCGTAGCGGTGAAAGAGTATGGTGATTTTCGAATTCAGAGTGCTCATGTGGGCCCTCCAATAGCCTAAAATTTATGTACATGCTTAGCATTTTCTGAAAGGTGGAGGTCTATTTTTTCCATCAATTCTAACCGAAATTGTTTAGCTTAGATAGGGACCTTCGTACGTCCATTTAAAGGTAAGAGGTAATGGCGTAGCGGCGAAAGCGTATGGTGATTTTCGAATTCAAGGTGCTCTTGCGAGCTTTCTAATATTCCAAAATGGACATGCTTAGGATTTTCTGAAAGGTGGAATCTATTCCTTCAGTCAATCGTGACAGAAATTGTTTAGCTTAGCTAAGTACCATCCGACGCCCATTTAAAGGTTAAGAGGTAATGGCGTAGCGGCGAAAGCACATAGTGATTTTCGAATTCAAAGTGCTCTTGTGAGCTTTCTAATAGCCCAAAATGGACATGCTTAGGATTTTCTGAAAGGTGGGGATCTATTCTTTCCATCAATTACAACCAAAATTATTTAGCTTAGATGGGGACAGTCCTATGCTCATTTAAAGGTGAAGAGGTAATGGCGTCGTGGCGAAAGCGTAAGGTGATTTTGTAATTCAAAGTACTCTTACGTAAACCCCGAAACCCCAACATGGACATGCGTAGGATTTTCTGAAAGGTAGGGATCTATTGTTCCCATCAATTCTAACCAAAATTGTTTAGCTTAGATAGGGACCGCCTTACGCCCATTTAAAGGTGACGAGGTAATGACGTAGCGGCGAAAACGCATGGTGATTTTCGAATTCAATGTGCTCTTGCGAGCCCTCTAATAGCTCAAGGTGGACATCCTTAGGATATTCTGAAAGGTGGGGATCTATTCATTCCATCAATCCTAACGAAATTATTTAGGTTAGATAAGGGCCGTCCTATCCCTATTTTAAGGTGTAGCTGCTAGTTTCAATGTTAAAGTGCCATTGTAATGCTCGTATTTATATTTGTATCTAAGCTAAACAAATTGGCTCAAAGAGAAAGTCTAGGTGAATTACAAGTCGAGTTGTAATGAATTTTACGTCTATAGAGGCGGCCATTTGATATTTAATTCCGCTATCTTGGATTGTCTTTATGTCATCTTTTCACAATCCTCTTCATCTAAAATGTGAGACTCAAAAACGAGTTTTCTAGGTGAATTTAGTCCAGTTATAAGGCCTTTTAGGTGTTCGGAGGTGGCCATTTTGATATTTAATGTCCGCCTTCTTGGATTACCTGAAAGTCATCATTTTCATGATCCTCTGCTTCGAAAATGTGGGTCTAGACTCCAAGACGAAATCTCTAGCTGAATTTATAACACATTTTAGGTGTTTGGAGGCGGCCATTTTGAAAAACAATATGGCGGACATAAGCAGGGGTCGACAATTTTGGCGACAAGTAAAATTCAAAAGTAGATGATGTTAAGATGCTATTGCAATTGAAAAACAGACTTGGCAAATTATCTAAAGTAGAAAACATCTGCCCCCTGACTATCACGTTAATGCTGGATTGAATCTAGATCACATACGCAAATGATTGCATCATCGCTGACTTTTCCGTGATAGAAAACTCGTTCCCTGGACAAAAGTTAGTTTATAAAATGGATATAATTGTTTTCACTACTATCCTAAAATACTTCCCTTTGGTTATTAGCTTTATATCGTTTGTATAAACACTCAAAGATCATTAAATTTCACATTTAAGAGGTTTGTATAGCTCACCACCAGATAGCGTGCGTGCTCACTCCCAGCACGCAGTGCCACTCATCCCCACATTTCGTTTGAGCATTCTCCCAAGTAGGTCTCATGTTTTGCTCTCTTCCTGAAAATGACTAAAGACCTTTGAATTTACGCTCACGTCGAGGGACGAAAACATGTTTCTCCTGGCTCTGTTCCGGCGCAAACCCTCACCTCCCATTCCCGAAATTTTGGTTGAGATTTCGGATGTAATAAGTGCGACTATGGGGACTGTATTAGATGAAATGCAGGCTTTATGGGAGAATTTTCATGCAGTGGTACGTGATATTCGGGGAAAGGGATGCCACTCAAGCTAAGATGGCGGCTGCTAGTGTGCCTTGTAGTTCGTTGGTAGGAGATGTTGTATTGGACGATACTAACCCTGCTGGTACGCCTGTTCATCGGTTAGCCACTTTGTCTGTTAGCCCATTTTGACTGACAAGAAATTTCGTTATTGTTGACGGCGGTTTCGGCTCGTCACTTGGCTGCTGCTTTGACGCTACCTCACCCTGTTAGGTACGATGTCATCTCGCCAGCCAAGGCTCGTTGAGACAAAGGAGCATCTACATCATTCGCTACACCCAAGGTCAAGATTTTGTCCAGTTCGTCAAAGGGAGAGTTTTGTCACACATGATTCTGACACGTAAGTCAATCAATTTTAAATGAGAAGGCCAAAAAGGCTAAGAATGATGCAATGACACCGAATGTAGTCAGTCGTTGTACGAGTGGAAAGTACGCCGCTGACGAAATTCGAGGCCTATAATGTGAGGAGAATGTCGTTGGTATTTTTGATGTTCAAGTTAATTTGCGACAGGTTAGGGTGTCGGGGTTGCCTGCGGCTTGTACTCATTCATCGCATTCATGTCAACGCCCATCCCATTGGGGTTCTTGGGCGATGTGTGTATTGTGAGTGCAGCAACTCAAGTTTGGTTGGAACTAGTCTATTATGGTGGCGAACTTCGTGGGCGGTCGGGCTTATGGTGAGGATTAGTTTACCCCGGTGGCAAAACCAACACTACACATCACATGATAGAGGCAAGATCTCAGAAGTTGTGAAGAGGCGTGTGGAGAAAGGACCTAGTGGATCGTAGGTGATTTTCGATTAGTTTCGCCGACGGCATGACTGTTGGATTTTTTAAGTCGAAGAATACTCCTAGGAAGATGAAGGATTGGGTGTGCTGAAGACGAGATTTTGGAAAGTTTATGCCTAGCCCCAGGTGATGAAAAAGAGACACGACGGCGTGTCAGAAAATGTCAAAGGATCGGAGTGAGGAAGAAGACAGTTGTCGAGAAAGGCATGGATACGAATGCCTTGCTGGTGGAGATAGGCGAGAACTCGGAGTAGGACCATGGTAAAGATGTGTGGGGCAGCGTTCAGGCCAAATGGAAGGCAGAGGAACTCGCATACGGTTCAGTCGAGTAGCAACTGGAACAGGTGGAGGACACACGCATGAAGCGGAATGTGAAGGTATGCGTCCGGGAGATCCAGAGAGATCGTCCAGTCTTTGGGTTGTAAAGAGTCTCGGATGGAGGATAGTGTTTCCATTTGAATGTGCGGATTGAGAATAAACTGATTTAGAGGCTTCAAATTGAAAATGAGACGGGTTCCGCCTGGTTTTTTGCTGCAAAGAAAGATATGCTGCTGTAGAAACCCGGGATGAACGGAGGTAACACAACACGAATTGCTTCTTTTTGAAGGAGGATAGTGATTTCTTTTCGAAGCGGAATGGGGGCTGGAGCTTCCAGTTCCCAAGGTGGGTCTCGCACCGGGGGTTGTCGTGAAAACTTCGGCTTGAAGTCGTTTAAAATAATTGAGAGAATCATAGGATCAGAGGTCACCTTCTGCCAAGCTTTGACATGGAACCGAAGACGTCTCCCCACTTCTTGTGGAGGAGGTAAAATGTCAGTAATTGTCACGTCCCCTGGTGCGGGAACGAGAGGAGGATTGTTGTCTCCTGTCTTGGGTGGAGGAACGGCCCAGGGAACGACCATGTCCGTGTCCCTGGGATCGGGTTGGAAAGGGCAACGCGGAACGAGGAGGCGGAGTTGGGTCTGGTATTTTGGTATTCTTCCAATCGTCCTTAGGTGGATCTGGCTTGGGAGTCGGGGCAAAACGTTGACGACGAATTTGGCGATTCCTGTTATAACGAGGCTTTTGAGAGATGAACAAATGTCTAATCCTCGGAACAGGGATTCCGATTCATGGATCGGTTGATTCCGGAGAAGATGGCGGGTGGAATCGTGGAGATTCGGTGCAGTGTTTAAGGCTACTTCTCGCAGGAGGAAGTGGAAACGGAGCCAGTAGCACAGGCGAAATGGTAAAAAACTTATATTTCGGTGTCAATAAAATTAACGGGCAACACCATCATTAGAGAAATAAAAGAATAAAAAACACCTTACATTACTAATTAATGGGCGTCCACCATGCAGGCGTCATTGCTGAACGGCTTAGGGACGTGCGTGTGGGATGCGGGGAGCATGAAGAATGGAGAGGTGTCAAAGGTTCTTGTGTTGGCCGTTGTGTTGTGTGAGACGGAAGAAGTAATTCTCGCAGCCTGTGGTCGAAGCGGAGGTGGATCCTTATCCAATTCTAGGGGTGATCCGTTGCCGAGGAGGACGCCACCGGTCCTTAGCAGTGTGGTAAGGAGCGTTGTGGATTGCCCCAATAATGGCGGTTTATGCGGGAGTTGGTCACGGAGACCAAAACCAAAGCCAGTTGCGCGGCCGCGGTTCTTGGTACCGTGTCTGAGTTGGGGGAAGGTTTGTACAGGAAGCAGTCCGGGATGATTCCTTCTACTGTTTTTTAACAATTCAGGGAGCGGAATCTCTGAAGGATCGGGATCCCCTTGGAACGGGGGGGGGGGGGGTGTAGGTCCGATATAGACGGGTCCGGGGAGTAGTAGGAATCGAGATCTTCGCTTGCAGGAGGTTTAGGCAGAATCAGTAGCGGAACCGGCATAATGGGATGTGGATGCGGATCGACAGGTGCAGCTAGAAGGGCCTGCTTCGTCTGTGGAGGTTCGGTGTCGTTTAGGGACCAAAGCTAGCCAGGTCGATGTTGAAGCTCTGATACAGCTGCTTTGCATTTAAAGTTCCGAAGGGAGGAATCCATCATGTCGTGTACTTGAGATGAAGTGAGTGGTTCTTTGGTCCTCCGGGTAGCAGATTGTTCCGTCACCGAAGGTTGTGACGAATGAGAGGCTAAATCAAGAGGCTGTAGTCGTGGATCAACGGAGGAGGCCACCTTGGCAGCTACCTTCCGGGCCTTGAGATAAGCATACCGTTCCTTAGTGTAAGAAAGTTCCTCGGAGAGGGATCGCAGTTCCCGTACCGGAGGAGGTTGGCTGCAGGGAATCGGGGACGTAGCTGCGGTATCGCAAGCCATGGGAAGCGAAGGTTTGGAAAGGAAAGAGTTCGAAGGTGGAACCGGGTGTTCCAAAGAATCCTGGTCCGTAGTAAGTTCAAGGATCTCGACGTTGTCCGCTACAGTTGGAAACTGTGGAGTTGCGGAACGAGGAGTGTGGGATAGGGAACCGTCCCTGGGGGTTCCTTTGGTTCGTGGCATCGGAACCAAGGTTACCGTAGGAATCAAGCGGAATGCATTAAATCGTAGATGTCCTTCCATGTCACTACCTACTGCGCAGGTTTCCAGGTAATTTTTAGCCAAATAAGTAAGGCAGAATCGGCACCCTCTTCCCCCCGAAAGAAGTACGAACATAGTTGAATGTGTATGTAGGTGTAGAACTGCTGCTCGACTTCTTGCAATCTTACACGAAAATCAGTCGGACATATTTTCACTTTAACTTACGCAGGATGTAGGCAGAGGGGTCAGATGGGGGTTAGGATCGGCTGTACCCACGCCCGGTCACACAGGGGGCCTCACAGCCTAAAAAAATTTTTTTTTCGCAATTGTCAGTTTTGATGACTGAGTAATGTACTCGGTTTGTCGGAATTGTGGCTCCACCCCCACCCCCCAACAAACAACAACTCCAACCCAACGGCAACGAGCGTGGAACAGGAGCACTGTAGTGCAAGCTCGGCAGCTTCTTAGGCAGGGAAGCCTTCAAACGTTAGCAGCCCGGATTAATGAATGAAC
>JAHWFP010191260.1:12807-25792 GCA_023313725.1 Lithobius niger
CTTTTTTATAACCTTCTTGGCGCCCCCCCCCCCCCCCCGCCTCCTCAATCAGCACATAAAAATAGTCTTGGTTGAGTGTACACGATGTGGAGTGCTAACTTTGTACTTTGATCTGAAAAGAGCATTGACAATTCGTGAAACGTCCTCCTTTCAAAACAAATTTTTGCACTGTTTTGTCACACGCTGTTTTATCATCACGCTAATACGATGTTGCGCTGTTTTGTCGTGCACTGTATTGTCATCGCCCTGTTATGCTATGCGCCGTTACTTCTGAGCTGTTTTGACAGGAGTCACACAATTTACCGCAGTCTTAAGTGTTGTTTCGCCAGAATTTGGACCTTGCGGCCTACACTAAGAAGGATTGCGCTGACAAATCTGTGGGTCTACCTTTGCCACCACACGTCTTAAAGAAAAGGAATTTTTTCTTTACGGCGACTAGATTGAAGGCCTCCAAACGCACGCGTTACCGGACTTTTTTAGAGACGTCTTCATTTTCAAGTGCTTTCAGAAACTATTGACAAGATCGAGTTGGAAGGATGTTGCCAGTGCTTTACTAAATGTTGAGGAAAGCATTCTTGAGTTTGCCAAAACAACTTAATGACCGAGAGACAGCATTAAGAGACGACTATCGACTATTTGTGTATTTGCTGTTGGAGTGTATCTCAAGGCTTAGATCACAGCTCCTGCAGTAGCAGCTGCACCATACAATGACTTTACTGTGCTAAAAACGATCTTGACTACTTAAATGTCCACAAAGGTATTTCAGAAGCAACTTCTGAAAAGTAATCTATCATCTATGGTATCTCGCTCAAGCACTGATTTGTCTTGTTTTTTGTTTTTTTTTATCGTGATGTTCCTGTTGTGACAAAGCGCATTTTGTTGAAGGCCATGCAGGAAGTTGATGGAAAGAAAGATGCCCCCAAAACGAATTTCCATGGATCTTCAATCTTTCCGAGAGAAGTTAGAGGATTTCGTAACCAAAGATTACACTGCTGTGTTTAAATCGGTGAGTATTTCAGATGGCTTTCTTCAGTGTAATCCGGACACATGGGGCGATCAGGAGGCGATGGTTTAAAATCCATGTGTAAAATGAAAGTAGTTAATGATCACACCGAAAGTGGAGTTGTCCTTATTCAAAAATATAGCGGTATGCTGACATCAAAATGAACCACAGCTTCAGATGCAGGTTGTACGTGATAATAGAAGAGCATATACAGACAGCCGAAAGCAAACTCTGGTTGGTACTGGTGCTCCAAATATTCTGTAATTAAAATTTCACGTTAGTGCTCAAATGTTCTTAAGCTTCGTTAATAAACATTTAATAAACCATATAATCAGTTAATCCTGGTACATAATTGGCTTTCATTGATTTCCTATTCCGTAACCCATATACTGCCGATTGTCAGTCCCTATGAGCTACCTTTAAATACTAATATATCTTCCTGGTATTTGTAGTGTTTTGTTTTGACCATAAAGGAAGAACTCTGGGATATAAGACCTTAAAGGGGAAAAACCAGAATTGCTTTCATAGAACAATTCCTTACCGGGACTGAGCCTAATTATTAAATTTTCCAATTACGGGCAATGACGTTTCGCTGGAACTCAAAGTGAACATCCGAAGTCATGATTTGTGCCACTACGTTGTGCAGAGCGACCCAAGAAGCGTTTTAGCCTAGTTTCAAAGCTCAAGGTAAAATCGCAGGCCATTACTGGGATAACAAATGCTAAAAAGCTTCTCGTATTGCTTTGCACAATGCAGTGGGACAAATATTAACTTTAAACGTGAGACAAGTTATCAATAAAGACGTTCAGTTTGAGTTACAGTGGTCGTCACGGCGCGTTAAGTGTACAATTTAATACGAACTTTTAAGTAAGGTATAGAATTGTTCTACGAAAGCGGTTCTGGTTTCGCAGCTTTCATTATATGTAATCCTTACCCGTGCATCACATGACGCAGGTAACCAAGTATATAAATACATTTGGCAATTTCACCTTCTCTAATTCATAATTTTTACACATATTCTACATCAACAATTTGTGTGCCTCCACGACAGCACACAGTCTTTCAGGATTGGAACCCAATAGTGTGACAAAAAGATTTGCATCCCATTCCATGTTTAGAACTGCTGCGAGGTTGGCGTCATTGCGTTGCGAGAATACCCTGAATCATCACTTCGGAATTACTTTGTAAGAGCAGAGAACGTACTGTTCCAAGATGCCCACTGACTGGCACAATCCCACAACAACATATAAAAACGCGCAAATTTAAATTTTCAGTCCTAATACGCGAACCTTGATCACCTAAAACGTAATACAAACAAAGATGAGTGTGATGTTAAAACATTAAAAAAGCCCAAACAGCAAATACTTACAATAAAAACACACAAAACTAAAACGACAAGCAGCAACACTCTGCTGCAGCCAACAACACGGCCATAAATATTTTATGAATTCTGGGTACGACGTCTTTCCAACATGGCCGTGTTGTTGGCTGCAGCAGAGTGCTGCTGCTTATCGTTTTAGTTTTGTGTGTTTTTATTGTAAGTATTTGCTGTTTGGGCTTTTTTAATGTTTTTACATCACACTCATCTTTGTTTGTATTACGTTTTAGGTGATCAAGGTCCGCATATTAGGACTGAAAATTTAAATTTGCTCGTTTGTATATGTTGTTGTGGTATTTGTGCCAGTCAGTAGGCATCTTGGAACAGTACCTGAATCATCAGTCTCTACTGCATCGTCATACAAGTACATCATTTGCATTCTCGGGACACTAATGGCACACCTCAAAACGGTTCTAAACGACGTGGAGTGGGATGCTAATCTTTTTGTCATACTTACGCGCACATCTGAAAGATGAAAGCCAAATAGTGGACAGACTAATTATTGACGTGGGATATGTGTAAAAATGCATTATTAAAGTTATAATATACAAATGAGTTTACGTGGGTTACTAAGATATGTTGGATGTCTAGGCAAAGGTAGTGCTTGTACGTGAAAACTAAGAATATTTTGTATGCATTGTACATAAAAAAACGCTTCTATTGGTTGAAGACAGTTGACATCCAGATTAAATATTCTTTATTTGTTGAATTTTGTGTGAACGAAAATGGTTTCATGGTCTAGATGTATATCGTAACTAGGTACCAATGACAGTGTTGGATGCATGTTACTCTTTATATACCAGACACATTTAAAAACATAAGAAATTATACCTTTTTCTAAATGAATAAAAGTTCAGCCTACAAAAATGTAAAAACTCAACCTTTCAGCTGAAAATAATCCAAGTTTTGCGCTACACTACTGGGGAAAACTTCACAGCCGTCGATACATTGTCATTACGACAAGTTAGGGCCAAACTTGGTAAAACCGCAAAATTCTAACATCATTACCAAGTTTGGTGCGAGTTTATACTTGGCTTTGTTTTGTTTTCATCTTCTGCTGAATCTTGTTTAAATAATCTAAGCACCTCGCTGATAAAATACAATGTCGAAACACCGTTAACACTCCAATCACACCGTAGTCATTCCAAATAAAACCACTTAGCAGTCAATCCGAGCACAAATTCAATTCACAAGTCTTTTTTGTTCAGTATTTGTAAATGTGCTTTCAAGCGTCCAATCGCAACATTCTAACAAAACACAGTCGAAGCAAATCTGTCATGTTCTGTTCTTCGCACTGTATTCCTGCATTTATATTCATTCTATGCAGGAGAAGTACTTGTGACTTCATTCGTGTTTAGTTGTATTTGGTCGGCACTTGGGTTGTACAGAGCATTATCGAAGCTCAACTTTTCTCTACGAATAACAGAAAATGATAAGTAATGGTGGTACAAGTAGATAAGTCCAGCAGTAATGAGTCCAGAACCCAGTAAGCAGCCAAGGACTATGCCAGCTATTGTACCGCTGGTTAAGGGCCTGAAGTCTTCCATAGGACCTGCTGGTAAAAACAAAATAAAAAATGTAAAAGAAAGATTAGTGCACTGTGTTTCATGTTTAATGTAGACAATGTTTTAACCGAAAGATTAAGCGCTTTTTATTTTTAAATACGCTTCACTAGTAATCAGTGTTGTGAAGCCGTTTAGAGCAAAATACTTTAAGCTTGTGGCATTTTTTTTACACCATAAAAGAGGTTTTTCTGCGACGTCCGTGTCAGTGGCTGAGTGGTAGGACTTTCACCTTTTGGCTCAACGGTCGTGTGTTCAATCCCACTCAGGCAGTCTGACATTTAAGTCCAAAAGGCAACGTAAATAGGTTTGCATCTGTATTTATTAATCACTTTTCCAGCCCATTTTGCTTCCCATCCTGTTTATAAATTTCAAGCATGGTGGTCGCATAAGTAAGAAATATCCGTGAGGTCTGGCCGTTTTACCGTGGATATTCGCTTGTCTGCGAGAAAAGGCTAGTCCAATACTCGAATGGGTGGAGTTAAATCGCACGAGCGCTGAAAGCGCGAGTGCTTGATTTCCCTCCACCCCCGAGAGTGTTGGACTAGCCGTTTCGAGCAGACGAGCGAATATCCACGGTGAAACGGCCAGACCTCACGGATATGTGTTTTAATGCTAAGGTGTGACGTCGAGCCAACATATCTAGTTATTTGAGATTAAAAAAAAAATTATTTGAAAATTTTATTTGTGAATCATGACGTAAATTCCTGAACTCAAACTTCCGGTTTAAACTTTAAAGTTAATCGCACCTACTAATAGTTCGAAAGTTAAATGAAAATTAAAGTTACTAGCGGTAGCAATCTTCATATTTTCATTTAACGTCCAAAGTATTATTCGGTGCGATTAACTTGACTAATAGGCTTAACCTTGGCGGCCTTTCCCTGGTTGAATGATATCACTACTTTGAAAGGCCAACCTTTTTTGTAAACTTGGCGGCTTCTCTTACCAGTTTTGGTTTTGGGTGGATATCACGACTTTCATAGGCCTGTGAATGTACAAAAAATCCCACGGTGTAATTGTCACCCCTACCTTTTTTTCCAGGAGGTATTTTATTGTATGAATGTTCTCATTCATAATTTTCACATTTGTTATTGTTATTCCAAATAAATTAATAACAAGCGTAACAGTATGATAATTGCAAGGACCTAATCAATTCCTATGGAATAAAAGATACCCTGTGTCTTATTGAACCAGTAATGAGATATTTATTCGGGTCGTGGGGCATATAATTCATTTTGAATTCACGTACCGTAAAAAAAAAAAGATTTGGTTTTGGTGGGGAAAAAAACGACCAAACCTTTGCGATAAAAGATAGTCCGTCTCTTCGTGAACCATTCTGCATTTTTTAATTGAGGCCCTAGCCTTATGCTATGCGCCCCAAAGCTACAAAACGTGCTACACTACATAACACTAAAGCACCTAATACCTACACAGTCAAGACCATAACAAAGACACAACATCATCCAGTGCACCAGCACTGCAGTCACTGTAATCCTTGACCTTCCGTGTACATCAGGAAAACACAGGCCACATTCACTGTTTCGCACCCACCAAGGCCCACTGCAGCTCACTCGCAACACCACACTGCACACCACACCACACACCATAACTTCTACAGTACATCCTTCACAACATCACCACTGCGCGAACATCACCCAGCCGACTGGCCCACTTTCTCTCTCCCATCTAGGGAAAGTTCCAGTGGGCCCAATGCCTGGATCCACACAGCTCACCTGCAGTACACTCGCGAGAACAGCAAGTAGACAGCGGGGACCCGGAGGGAGGAGGGGAGGGCCTAAACATCTAACCCTGTCTCAACGATAAACGCACCACCTATTCGTGAACCACCTATTTGCAACAACAATGAATTCTGACAAATAGGTACTGAAACGATAAGCGTGTAACACTTAAGCATGTTATAATCTACTGTTGGATGACAATACAAACAATGGTTACAACAATAATTTTGCACTTACGAGCCACTTCAGGAGCACGTGCTTCTAGCTGCAACCCCCATTTTAGAAAAAGGCACTTCCTCATACGACGCTTTACCTGTCTGCCAAATTTAGGTCTGGCAACTTTCCCTAATGAACTGTAGACGTGTCGTTATACCCTATGAGAATTAACATGGGAGCCTGCGGACTAGTTACTAGTTACTAGTCACTAGTTACTAGTTACTATAGTTACTATAGTTACTAGTCACCAGTAACACAAATCAACGTTATTGAGGACACTTTCTCTCCATGAAGGACACGTTCCCACATTTTCGTGTTGAGTTTTTCTTTGTTACTGGACCCAAGACACCTGATTCAAACGATTTGCAAAGATTTCTACCGCATGGGGAATTTACTCCAGTATGCTGAAATCACGTATAAGTTGGTTTCAGTTAAAAGACAGTCTGCTAGTGAGCCGCCATCTGACAACAATTACACTCTAACAATTAAGCTCCAACAACAATAAAACGTCTACTTGGCAGCGACACACTAGCGTGTGTCTAGATATGTCATATGTCTCCCCGGCTGGAGCGGGGGTTGTGTAGAGCGCGGAAAAAGTGTTAGGTTATCAAAAAAGTGTGGGTTATCAGAATTAACCCACGGTCACGTATGTGGGTTTTCAGATTAACCGTATATAACGGCTACACTTTTAGCATTGGGATGTGTTGGCGTGACGTCACCACTGTGCATTAATATTTATTATTCATTACCAGAAAACGCTGGTTTAATGTCGCGGGTAAGAGCTAGCCTTCGCTCAAAACATAATGTCCTGGTTTGGACAGCAACAATCAGACATCAACAATTAGACGCCATGGAAGACCAACCAGAACTTGATGGGCGAAGCACTAGCACGCTTCAAGATAGATCAATATTCACACAAAAAAAAACTTCGTTTTCAAAGTATTTACAAAGTAAAATTTTTGTTAAAGAATATGGATGATATGTATAGAATCACATAATAGTTGCGTATGCAAGTAAGTATTTACTAAGTAAATAGGGGATTCGTGCCGTTTGCGGGAAAAAGACTTGTCCTAGTCTCTCATTTATGCGTATCACACATACACACGTACGCTTCTCCCCGAACTTAATTCGGGCTTTCCACAAGTTGTCTGTAAAACGAACCACTTCTCAAACAACAACCAACTACACTGCTACTCGGAGAAAGTCAATTGCGATTGCTTACTCGCAGCCCTTAAGGCCTTGTAAAGCTAAAAATCAAAGCAACACACTGACTCCACAGGAGAAAGCTGAGTTGTATGGATACCTTTTTCCCACGACAGTTCCTATTTGAGATGCAGAATACACCACAGCCTTTTTCAATATACTTATTGCTAACACAGTTCCCCTTGTTATTGGAGTTCTGAAATCTTAGTCAGCATTTTCACTAAATTTTAAACTCCCTGCGAAAGTTTTATCATCTTTCGATTTGGGCACAATCAGATCAACAAAGTAAATGTTATCATCTCTTTAGAAAGCTGCAAACTTTGGCACCCGGAACAGGGTAACTATAGATATTCTCTAAATCAGCACCGTTAATATTTCTGTGCACTAATAATACTCCACGTATATAATCTTAAAATAATTAATAAAAATTACTTGAATACGCATCGCTTCCAAACTACGAGGGGGGAGCGCTTGTTAGTAATTTTCGACATAAAACTAAAAATAAAAGCAGTCTTACTTTGAAGTCGAGCTCAATCACACAATTAGGAATAGTCCGAGTTTGTTGTTCGCCGTGACTGAAATACCCTACGTTATGCGACATGTGGAAACAAAAATATAAAAATAACCACACCCTCCTCCCCATCCCCCACCGACCTCCTCAAGTTTATCTTTATTACGTTTTATCATTCGAGTTCTCCAGCAGATGTTTGCCTATCGTATCACGTCATAAAAGCTTACTCAGAAACCTTATCGGAAAGTCTTGTTGAGGGTAAAACCTACCACACAGCAATAGTAATCAGTGGAGCCTTCTTAGAATTTAAATGTAACCACAGAGTAAGGAAAGAAGGCAATCTGCTGCAATGACGCATCAAAAAATTTGTTTGTAGGGGCAAAAACAATGAAAATGGAGCCGACCGATAGCTAAAGCATTTTTAACAGTTTCAGCGATTTTTTAATGCTTTGAAGCTTTGAAGCTTAATGGTAGCAAATTTCTTACTTATTTGTTCAGCTTCGATGTAAAAATTTGTTACACTGAGGGAGAAGGGGGGGGGGTGGACGGCGATGAGAGGAAACATTTGGCTCGAGAACCAATTGGGTACTTGCAACTGTTCAGTTTTACTATTAATCTCGGGTCTTGGGAGGGGCAAGTGCCCCCCTTCCGCCCCCCCCCCCCCCCTCTTGATGCGCCACTGAACTGTTGATAACATGCCTCTAATATACGTTTGAGGAAATTTTCCTTTACTGCCGACAGCAGTTCGGCCAGTCTTTCTCGCTGCACGAAAGAAAGCTGATGGAAAAAAGCCGATGAAAAAACCCGGAAAAAAGCTGAAGAAAAAAAAAGCCGATGGAAGGAAAAAAAGCCGTGGAAAAAAAGCAGCGGAAAATAAAGCCGATGAGGGGAAAAATCGCAAGACAAATTTGGTGTAAAATCACCAAAAAATACTGCTTACACTTGGTTACGGGTGCATTCATCATTCATGCCGATTTCTGCTCGACCAAGGTTAGCTTAATTACCTTTGGAATCATTTAAAGGAAAACTCGAAGTCATAAGTTCCTCCCAAATTCTTTTACTAGTGAAGTGGTGGGGAGAAAAAGTCGCCCTCAAGTAAGAGAAAGGAAATCTCGAAGTTTCCACTGACACTGAAATAGAAGGGGGGGGGGGGGGAAGCTTCGGGAACCATAAATTTTCTACAAATTCCGTAACTGGGGAAGAAAAGGGTGGGAGTATTGAATTTGATCGACTATGGATAATTAAAAGAAAATTCGGGAAAACATAAGTTTACTCAAAATTCCTTTAACTTTTTTTTAGAGTTATTGGATATTTCCCTGCATAAACTAATACTTTTTTTCCGGAGTGTGTTGTTCCTCCCTCACCCCTTCCATACTAGCGATTTCTTTTGAGCCTTTAGTCAGCCGAAGCAATTTAATGCCTGTATGGCTGAACCGGCTCAATTTTGAACATTACCAGACTTTTAGAGAAGAAGAAATATTTGCTAAAGGGAGGTGCCAACCCGGGAATTCGATCCGGAAAACCTCCAATCATGGTAGGGACCGAAAGATTGTCCAGAATTGGCCAGAATAGTTCCCATAGCCGCTGAAGGAGCATGGTAGTCTCTCACACTACCCTGGCCGGCAGTCCTGGCGGGGATTTGCCAAGGTTCCCTTTCCAAGGATTCGAAGAAATCCGCAAACCTCCAGCAAATAGGCTGAGCTCTCTCACCGCTCAGCCACGACGAGCGGCCAGTTTCGTTTCGTTGGTCACAATTCGTTCATCACATTCCTCAGAGTGCCTCCCAATTCATATACAGTAAAAAGGAATTTGTAGAGTTCACTTTCTGACAGTGAGGCACCCACGAAGACCATAAAAAGACGGTTTTATTAAAATTTCCGGTTCTAAATAGCTTTTGAACCTAGGTCACTAAAAAGCAAGTAAGAAAGACACTACTGCAGGCAATTTTATGCCTATGCTACTGGTTTAGTGTTTTATTCATACTGGTTCTGCACATTTTATACATTGATTTTATGGTTTTGCTGTATTAGTTTTTATTTTTTGCTATTTGTTTCTCAAATGTTTACGCATATTTATCTATTTACATTAGGTAAATTTGCTCACTACCGAAACCGAAGTGTTCTTTACTATTGAGCAATGGCGTGTACACCATAGAGTCAGACTATAGCAGGTGCCAGGGCCCCATGTGCTTTGGGAGGAGGGGGGGTCTGGGCCACCCATCAAATGCAAGCAAACTTAAAAGCAAAGTCTTAAAAGCATTGCAGAATACATGAAATCCAAAGTTAAGCATTTTGCACAAATTTAATGCGGATTTTCAAAATTTTCTCAACTTCTGGGGGTATGCCCCCAGACCCCCCTATTTCTGGTGCACAGTATAATCAATAACCCCCCCCCGCTCAGAGGGCCCCACGTATAGTACTGTGTCAGGGGCCCACCCTAGTCTGTACACGCCACTGCTATTGAGTAATTGGCTACAACCCCACTCCATTTGGAAACTGGCTGTCTATTGTATTCTTAAATAAATAAAAATCTAGTGGTACAGATGACCAAAACCCAAGGGTTAACCACAACAGAAGGGAGAGACGCTAAACCATGCGCAATGGCTGTTTGCCGTGACGTCACCATAAGTTAGCCAATGACGAACGAGAACAACGGCTGTGTGGCCGTCTGATTGAACTAGCCCAGTCACGTGATATGCACGTCACAGCAAACAGCCATGGCGCGTGGTATAGTAAACTACAATAACCTGCTTTCAAATGAATGCAACTAAAAATAAAGATCTTACACTTTGTTAAGGCCATGTCCTCTGTATTTTCATTCATCCACCAGGGATCGGGTTCAAGTGTCGTAAGTGGTTCGAAACCATCCAAGATGGCTGACTGTGATACTGGCAAATCGGACAGTACAGGTTCCTCGTGTTCTGGAACAAAACCACCACTCGGGCTAGATCTTGGCGTGCTTGATAGATGAGTAATAACAGCATCCATGTCTTGGTTCGGTTTCCCACCTTCATCTTCAATGTCCAGTGCGTGGGGTTCTTGGATGGGTTCAGTGTTGATATTCGGTACTTTAGTCACTCCTTTGTTGTCGAGTGTCTGCGGCTTCCATTCCTGGTACGGTCTTCCTGGCATTTCCTCTACACCTGCTTCACTCGCTGTACGACAGAAATTTAAAAGAAATTTATTCCAAAACACAACGACTAAAAATAAACTATTTGTAAAGATACATTCCTCCCAACGCCATTTTTCACGATCCTCAACGTCAAGTACGGCCCCAAAGTTCTATTTACTTACCGTTAGTCAATCCTTTGTTAAAAATCCGTTTTAAAATGTGCCGTCCAGGAGGTTTTCTGTTGATTATTGGGAACTAATTTAATAGCATCCTGCGATTATATGATCCTTTGCGTGCTCACAATAACCACAACGTTTCTTCTGTGTGTGTGTGTGCATGTGCTAATTTTTAATCGTTTGCCATGAGAAGAAAAATCTAAAATCTAAAATGACCATGAGAAGAAAAATCTAAAGACTAATGGGGTGCAAATTAAAATTATTTATGCCAATAGATCGCCGAAGAAAATTTCTAAGATACTAACCTAACAAATTATAAAGTGTGATGTTAAAATACGAAAATCTTTCCGGTTTGCGACGACACACTTTTTGCGTTGATTATGTTTCGCCTACTAGGCCCAAGGCCAACTGAGATAATAGCTGCATTCCTCGCTGCGAGGAACGTAACTACTATCTCAGTTGGCCTTGTATTACTACGCCGAGTATCGCGAAACGGCGCGATGGTTACATGCGCGAATGGATATCTGCGCGTGGCTGTTATAGGACAAGGATCGAGAAAAATGGCGTTGGGTGGAATGTACCTTTAACATAGTATAAACTCACATTATTTAGTAATGCACAGTGCGAACCAGATCAAAAAAGTTTCGCGAACAGACAGATGTGCCTAACAGGATTTCTGTCTCCACTATAACCTTCCAACCCATTGTCCAATTCATTAAAAATTTTCTACGTGTTATTATATTCCATATTTACGAATTCAATAAATACAGATACAGTGAATTAACACAATGAATCAATAAAATTAAGCGACGAGTCAATATTTACGAACTGAAAAGGTGGGGGAGGGGGGTTAGAAGAATTTGAGACCATTCGGTTGGGGGGGGGGAGGACGGCATGAAGATTTTTTATTCAAAATAGTTAGGGCAGGGTTGGGGGTATCAACGTTATATCAAACGGATTACCGACATGCTGTGTGGTACAAGGGTTGGGAAGCAAACTTAAAAGGTTTTTTATTTACCCGCGTAACAACCAACACACTGCCATACCTCAACATTAAAGGTTTTTCTATTACTAAGGGATTTGTTTGACCCGTGGTTGTTTCCCAGTATTTGCTCGGCGCTGCCTGATCGTTCACTGCAACAGTCAATTTTTCTTTGTGCAACACTCCCCCTTTCCGTCAATCCTCTCCCTCCGCAAAGTAATATTGTAATCAAATAGTGGCTCTAACATAAGCACTGCCCCACCAACGGGCATTCCCCGTTTAGGCCCCTCCCCACTCCCAGTAGCGTGCGAAAAATAACTGTCCTTCGTACATGACGTCATTTAAGACATGCCTTTGCGATGATCGCGCAGAGAAAATTGTTAGTCGAGGCAACAATGTGCAAATTTCAACTTCTTTTCAGGGCAACAACGTCCTAGTTTCACCATGAAGCCAAAGAATTGACACACTCGCACGTTTTCATTGTTCCTTTTCCGGGGGTCGTCTTGCGGTTGCTCCATTTCTGCTATGAGACTTTGGTTTATAATGTAAGAAGATACCGGAGTAGGAAGTTGAGGGGGGGATTTTCTTATAAATTTAGAAAGGGGGTTCATGACAATTTTTTTTTTAATCTGGCCCGTTCCCCCGTTCATAATATTAACTCGTCCCTATACGCAAGGGATTTCTGGTCAAATATCAAATTTAGTTCTAAAGCAGTCAGGAAAATTATTTCAAGTCAGTGTACAACTAAAATACGTCAAGCATAAAACGACACCTAAAAGCATTCCACTACTCTTTCGATTATTGGTTGAACACCATTCAGAGCGGACAAATTTAATTCATACACTGGCCCGTATGAGCCTTCACAGCATTTTTTTTGTTAATTACACTTACCCGGCGTGAATTGGCAGAGGAAGCCATTTACAGATTGGCAATTTCTCACTTCCCATTTGTTATCAATGCTAAAGGATGGGGAAGTCATGATGACACAGTGTTCATCCTATGGAGGAAAAAAATTATTTTATTAAACGCTTCATAAGCGGAGACGCGCAAAAATCATATGTATTCAAATTCCATGACTGATAGGCCTATTAAAGGGCAATTACA
>JAHWFP010191260.1:33418-48619 GCA_023313725.1 Lithobius niger
GTTTTTGGTTACTCCACGGGACGTGCCCCCCCCCCTCCCCCCCATCGAACGTGCAAGTTCTACCAGATGTTGTTGAATAATAAGTATGTCTAAATTCTACCAAATTATATGTAAATTCTACATGATTGCAGTCACTCATCCTCGTGACTCTTGAACCCCTCCCCCATACCATGTGACGTCAACCACACACAGTCACCCCAGGTCAACCCTTTCCCTACTCCGGGTGGGTAAAGTCAACCACTTTCTGGTCACATACCCCCCCTAACCCGCATGACATCATCCCCCTCCCACGAACTATCCCATGCGGGGCTATAATTCACTCGTACGTGAAAACGGGCCTAGATCCTCACGGCAACTACAATGCACCATACTATTGTGTGCGCAGCGTATCTTGAGTCCTGCAGGTTTTTTATGAGCGGCTATACGTCTTCCTGGAGGGAGCGGCTTTAATCGACGGCCGCCATTGTTTTTGTAACCATCTTGGATATCAACAAGGCACTCTGCTCCCAAAAACACACAATCGATTATCTGTGTTCGTTCTGGGGCGAACTCAAGATAGGCCGCGGATACCATAAAGCTTGTAGCACATTACTTCACTCCGTTCTGTCCCGTTCCGACGACTGACGGCAACGGATGATCCAGCTCACATTGCTTCCGTCGCTAAACGTTTCAGTCGGCCCCGCTAAACTTTTTAATTTAATCGCTCCCAAATTGGCATTCAAATAAAGAAGGACTTGTAGTGACCTTAGGTAATTAAATAGAAAGTCGTAGTAAATTAGGTAGTAATTCTTTACGCTCGGGCATGATGACATTTAAGTCCAGAAGGCAACTGAAATAGGTTCATATCTATATTTAGTAGAGGAAAGGTGTTCTGCGCAGGCGCGTGACGGACGACGACGGTCGTCGACTGATGGCAGGTGTGTACACTTCTCCGATGCGATTGACTGTTTGAGTTTTTGACTGAAAGGATCCGCTTCGACAACCCCGTCAGCCGACGTTTCGCCACAGAACGGGACGGAGCAGTATACAAGGCTCCTCTAATTTACATGCTTTTTATCTAAACAGAAATTTGACGGCCTGCGACGTGACGGAACGGAACGGAATGGAGCAGTGTGCTACAAGCTTAAAACCATTTACATGGGTATGTTCCAAGTTCACGTTTAGAGGTTCTCAATACATTCTCCATTCTCGTTTGGAGATTTCCTATGGATGGATTTTGGCTATTTCTTGTGAGTGTTGATAATGATACATAATTCGCCCGCAACGTTGAGTATATGTTGGTTTATAAATGTACCCTTAGGCCCGGTGCACACATGCGTTTTTTTAACGGGCGTTGACACTGCGTTACCGCTGCGTTGACGTACCCAATTAAAGCACACATGCGTTTTTTTTTTAACGCGAGGTGACGCTAGCAATCAATGCACACATGACCGTGAACCACCAGTATGCGCATTCAGCCGCAACCCATTTTGCTAACTCCGTGTACAAATAGTTATATTTTGAAACCAATGAGACGATATTGGCTTTTTTCGCCTACCTCGTGTACAAAAAATATATATTCAAACCAATGCGACGATATTTGTACATTCATTTACTGATTTAAGACGTACCAGGGGAATATATTATACATCCTTTGCAGAATAACTGAAAAATTCGGATAAGTTTTTTAATTACTTCCCAATGAGTCTTCATTCATTTCTGCTGCAATATTTCATATTTCAGGATAGTTCTTTACTTCATCAATAAACAATTCCTTGTCTAGTATTTCTTCGAAATTGGACGCCATTTTCGGTAACGCTTTTGCGATAAACGTCGGACGTGTGCACCGCTCAAATCACACAAGGTACTGAGAGACGTAGGTGCATTTTTTTTAACGCTGCGTTACCGATGCATTGACGGGGGAAAGTGCGGTGCAACACGACCGCACGAGCGGTGGGCGAGCGGCGGGCGGTAACGCAACGTTGACGCAGGTACGTGTGCAGTACCTAACACATGTCACGTAAACCAAACCGCAAATGCGGTAACGCAGCGTCAACGCACGTTAAAAAACGCATGTGTACATCGGTACTTACTGGCTTCGCTCCACCCGATTTACATTCCGGTGCCTTTCACAAATTGAATTTCATTTGTTCTGTGTAAGTGTCATATAGTTACAACTTAAAATAACATTGATCTACATTCAAATAAAAAAATGGTAAGAGCAACAGACAATTTTTTAGGTACGATCACAGGAGTGCATGGAGTGAAGAACTCAGATTCAGGGTACTCTAGCGTTTGACCGTATCATATGATTCTCTCAGAGCTTTTTAATCGTAGCCAGTAAATGGAAAATGAATATTCGATTGGGGCCTAGGCTCGAACCAGCATCATAACCTTCTTAGTTTATAAACCGGCCGATTTACTGAGTGAGCTATGCAACATCAAAGTCACGACTTTTTTAAAATTTCTCATTAGGGACCGGTCATTATTTATCACCGGGGGGAGAGCAGAGGAAATTGGGGAGGGGGGGGGGTCATGCATTTTTTGGACCGTCTCAAGGGGGGGGGTCCAAAACACACACTGATAAACTGGAAGAAAAAGTTATTTTTGGACCTCAAAAATGGCACTTTCAGCAGTCAAAGTTTCTAAAACCACCTCAGTTTCTGGGGGGGGGGGGGAGGACCCCCATGATGTGAGTGTTTACAAGGTTTTGTAGGTATTACTACCAATACTGCAAGTATAGTTTTTACAAGAACTTTGTAGCAAAGCCTTGGTATCTGGTTTCTTGGCTTCTTCTGTCTTTCAGGTGCTGATGTGGGCATACTATCAAACAGTGTGTTCATCATACTTATTGTATGAATCTCGACAAGAGATGGATGTAAGGAACATTTTATAGAACATTTTTAACCCAACGTGTCTTTTCATTAAAAATGAGACACGTTTCCTTACAACTAATGGTTACTGTCGGTGTGGAGAGCTACTTACTTAATCTGTCTGTCTATAGCACTAATCTTGGCTACAGGTCTGCAGAAAGTTTCAATAGGTATACGAAGAGCGCTTTTTTTTTGGGGGGGGGGGGCACGATTTTTTCCAGTATCTAGAAGTGGCGTCATCTAAAATTTGGTGGTCAAAATTTCATTTTCTCCGCCCCTCCCCCCTCCCCACGGCTATAAATAGTGACCGATCTGTTAGGTGAATGCACTTTTGTAGTACAAAAATTCTTCGAGTTGGGCGCTGTCCCAGTCATACGTTAATGCACAACCAACATTCCTCTTTCCTAATGGAAATAACTCTTTAAAAGCTCCTGTTATTACTGTTGTTGACATACGGGTATAGTGTTTCTCATGGTAACTATGCAGCCGTTTAAAATTCTGCCTGGTCCGTTGTGGAACCACATATTCGGTGTGCTTTGTTTTTGCTGGAATTGTCAGTTTTCATGGTTCATTATAAATCTCGGTTCATGCCTGGACTCATGTCGATACACGAATTTTTCAGCATAATTGCTGCTCACTTGTCATCGTTAGCAGTATGCATTGTTGGCTCTATTGTGTTTTTTAGTTATTACTAACATTTTCAGGCACTTCGTTTCTTTGAGCCGATGTAATGTTGTTATGGTTGTCTGATGCGTCATCGTCTTCCCCGTATTATCTTTATTAAATGAGTCGTTAAATTCTTTAAACTGACGGTGGAGTGTGTGCATCCGAGCGTTTCATACCGTTTTGCATTAGTACTTACGATAAAAGAGTTAAAAGTGAGAGTGTTTTCTTTGTTCTTACTTCACATGAACGAAATCAACATTCATAACTTGTCCTCATTTCGCGCTCTCTCTCTCTCTCTCACCGCCTACAATTACTTTCTCCGAACAAACTAAATCGTGTAAATACAATTATGCATGTGTGCCAAGTTGGTTAAAGCCAAGAAAAGAAAGCAACTAACAAAACAAAAAACAAAATACATATATATATATTTAACACCATTTCCAACTGCTAAGGTACTCTCAGGAAGAAGAAGACAATTTTGGTGTAAAATGATGGGATGAGGCAGGGCATTTTTTAAGGAACATGAAGCGGTACTCCATATAGAAAAAAAGGCATGATTCTGTGGACAGAGGGCAGTCAGAAGGCGGGCGGGGGGGGGGGGGGGTCTGAATACATATACAGATTAGCACTCCAGTTCTCAGAAATTTACATTCTAAATATATTTCATTTCATTCAGAAGGTTTTAAGTGAAGTGAGTATACCATGTAATGGTGCCATGGGAAGAAAAATGAATGGACACATGATTTGGAGAGATGTGCCATTGCCATCCTAATGTTTTCAGTTCTAAGTGTTTAAACTAGTTAGGGTTGGAGGCATTAGGAATTTCAGAAAATAACCTGTGACGAACGAATTCCATCAAAAGCTTACACATATTCGTGTCAACATAATTTTATTTTTTATCAATATGATTTTTTGGAAAACGAAAAATGAGTTCAAACTTTGAGGACCGGAGTTGCAACGGTTGGTGCTGCACTGCTCCATGATGCTAACTGGTGCTCCAATCGTGAAGGCCGGTGCTCCGCTCGGAACAGCAACAGTTACTATGTTAAAAAATGGCCTGGGATGAGGCTAGGTTTTAAGCTAAACCATGCGCAATGGCTGTTTGCCGTGACGTCACCATGAGTTAACCAATGACGAACGAGGAAAACGGCTGTTTGGCCGTCTGATTGGACTAGCCCAGTCACGTGATATGCACGTCACAGCAAACAGCCATGGCGCGTGGTATAGTCACGTTAACCATTTGGTCACTCTGTTTCCCCAAAAACTCGCGACACACAAACACACCAAGAATGCATTTATAGGAACGAATTTCTCTAGCTAAAATCTATAAGCTGGTTTTAAAATTCAAGATGAAGCCAATTTTAGCACAGCGGAATCGTAACGAAACAATCAACAGTAAAACATCAGAAACAACCAGAAAAAAATTACAATAAACGAAGAAAAACAACGGGAGTAACGATGCATCATTTTTTTTTTATATCTACCCAAAACAAACTTGTAAGGGATCTACCCCAAGCTTTTGCGCAGTTTTAAAGTAGTGATATCAAACTCCAAGGTAATTCCACCGGTTAAGACTTCAAACTCTAATGAAATACTTGAAAATTACGCAGTAATCCATTTTCAAATTTGTCGTGAACCTTCGAACAAGCACTTGGTGGGATTAACTTGGTGTTAGCCTACTTGAAGGACATCACAACTTTAAACGGCGAAAAAGCATCGTGGTAATTCGTAATAAGTTGTGCCATATGGGGAGAGAGTTGCTGTCAAAAGTCGTCTACATTGTCATGGATTCACGCAACTACACCATTCAATCCAACAATGCCGTGGCCGCAGCAGTGGCGCACCCAGATGGGGCCCGGGGAGGAGGGGGGCACTTGCCCCTCGCAAGACCCGAGATTAACAGTAAAACTTAGCAATTGCAAGAACCTCAATTTTTTTACTGACATTAAAAGCCCTTTTCATTTTTATTCGCCTAAGTAGGGTGACGTTGGTTTATATTGAAATGCTCTAATTCGTTCTCGAGCCCAGTGTTTCCTCTCACCCCCCCCCCCTCCCCTTCCAGTGAGAAAAAATTGTTTACATCGAAGTTCAACAAATAAGTAAGGAATTTGCTGGTATTAAGAAGATTTCTCAAATTAAGCAGGAAAGGCATGAAAAATCACTGAAACTGTTAAAAATTCTTCAGCTTTCGGACCAATTTTCATATTTGTTTGTCTCCTCCAAACAAAATTTCTTGGATGTACCACTGTGGCGCAGGAAAGGGAAGGTGCTACACATGTTCGTATTGTGGTTATTTTACGATTTTTTTTGTTTGTTTGTTAAAAAATGGTAGACTCGGTAGAGGGATTAGAAACAACAAACGAAACGGGGCTAAAATAAACTGAAAAAAATTCTATCTAGTCTGTTCTTTCAACATATTGTTTTACAGGGAGGAGACTCCTGGACCATTCAAACCATGAGCCCATATTATTCCGTTTTATTACACAATCTTGACATAAATGGCTCTTATTTGGATTGGGTGGCGATCGGACAATTTCGGCACGACCTCTCCACGCATTTAATTTATTCTCGTCTAGGCTACGAACACTCCACCCTGAATAAAAATTAACCCTGAAAATCCCATGTAGGCCATCCATTATTGAGAATTCAGCCTGCTTTGTAATAACGTTCAGGGACTTGCACACAGGGGGGGGGGGGCTCTAGCCCCTGCCCTCGTGGCAAAGTGCCCCTTTTTTTCTGAAAAAAGTGCCCTTTTTCGGTGGACTGGTGGTGTAAACAGCCTAAAAAACGCAAAAAAAGGACAATAACAGCTAAGAAAGTGGTGTAAAGAGGGGCAGAAATGGTTAAAGTCCCACAAAAGAGGGGTAAAATAAGGTTAAAATACAAAAAATAAGTCCCCAGAAAAAAGTTTGCCCCTTCCCTCTCGGGGGCCTGTGCACGTCCCTGATAACGTTGTACCAAGGCCGCATTAACGTATACGGGAGGCCCTTTGCAATGGAAGTTTTTTGAGGCCCTTTGTACTATCGGGGGAAGGGGAGGGGGGAGGGGGAGAGCGGGAGCACAGAACGTAATTATAATAACTTCGATTACCACACGTTTTGTTTTGCAGCTTACGTGACGCTAGATGTTTACCAGACCCGTTGCCAGCTATTAAAGCTGGGGGATCGTAAGTCAACAACTTGGACGGTTCATTGAAGAAGCAACATGCTCCAATTTAATTTTTAGAATTTTAAAAATTCTTGAAGGAAATTAATCATACATTAAGATACAACTAAACGACGGCCACATAAAACGAAACCTAAAAGCACGTTACCCACTTCTTTCAATTAATTAAAGACGGAAAGCCAATGGCTCAATAATAGTTAAATAAATACACGTGCAAAACTGTTTACGGACTTACATGTCAGACTGCCTGAGCGAGGAATCGAGCCCACGACATTTTAAGTGGTCTATTAGTTTCACTTGGAGCGTGGCGTGGCAAATAAGCATCCCTCCAGTGACGAATGGAAAGTGTATGTTTAAATGTATATACGTGTAAAATGCTGCCTATGGACGTTTTCTTTTGGCCGTGTCAGTATGGTTCAGCAGTAGGACCTCGGCCTTTGGTTTCAAAGGTGGTGGGTTTAATTCCCTGCTCAGGCAGTCATACGTCAGACTACCTGAGCGGGGAATTGAACCCACCACCTTTGAAACTTAAGGCCGAGGTCCTACCGCTGAACCATACTGACACGGCCAAAAGGAAACGTCCATAGGCAGCATTTTACACGTCCAAAGGCTATGTAAATAGGTTTGCATCTGTATTTATTTAATTCTTTCAATTAATGGTAGAAGACCATATTGATCGCCAAATTCAAGTCAAACACCAACTGTTTGATGAAAGCTTCATGGCTTTTAAAGGAATACTAAACCCTCCAACTATACATTTTTTTTTATCGTTAGGTTAGACACTGGAATTAATAATATTCATAGGCATCCGATGTCAATATGTGTTAGTGCTTTAACCATACGAAGCTTTAAAACACCTTTTCTAAGCAGACGACGCGTGGTTAACTCTCAATCGCTGGACAAAATCCCGTTCTGAATCGCGCGGCGTGATGTGATGTTATCTTTCTTAACGCATTCTACAGTTATTTACGTGACCTGCGCAAGCACCAGAAACATAACTACATTGCCCGAAAATTGCGCAATAGGAGAAGAGTATGACAGCAACCCACCTGACATTAAGAAAGATGACGTCACAGCCCTCCTTCGCGTGAGCTCACGCCTATTCTCGTTGGGATGTGTGATCTAAAATACGTAGTTGGTTTTAGTTATTTCAACCTATTATCAAGGCATGCTAGGCTTTTAGGGTCTTAGCTAAAAGTAAAGAAATTGGAAAAGTGAGGGTTTAGCATTCCTTTAAGGATACGACATAAAATCACAAAGCACACGTTATGTATGTAACTCACCGAAAGAGTCCCAGTCTGATGGACACCCTCCGACTGGTCGCCCTGTTGTCGTTGTTGTAGAAATGGAGGGTGTGACGGGCCTATGGGTGGTGGGCTTGGCAGTTGAGTGTGGCAGGGGAGTAGCAACGACGGCTGGATGGGAGGCCAAAGTCGGTAAAATACATGGCACCACTGAACAATCCCGAACTGCACTTCCTGAATCAAGAAAGGGAGACATAAACATGGTACAAAATACTGTAAATACTGTAAATACTGTACACACGGGTGAGTAAAACCATAAGTTTGTGAATACATGACGTGGAGGTGTCCATGCTGTAACTATTGCTTCATATTCCATTCCTTGTCAGAAGGGCCGCCTGGGAAGGAAGCTGTGGATTTCGTTTTCTGGCTCCAGGCCAGTTGATTCAACATTGCCAGAATCTTACTCTACCAAAGCAAGGCTAAAAGGCGTTAATTTTTACCGCCTCACCTGATGTTGAGCCAGGAGGCGAGACACGTGATTTCTACCCCAGTAGGCTTTGAATTGAATGAAGAAGCCATCTCCTTCATCGCTTCAAGATTGTTCAACGCTTTTTCACGCGGACTTGCCACGTACCTGGACTAATAGTAGCATGAGTGCTATTGCTCGCACCCATTTATTAGGTTAAAACCTATGTGACAAATTTATTTATTAGGTTAAAACTTATGCCACAAATTTATTTATTATGTTAAAACTTATGCAACCAATTTATTTATTAGGTTAAAACTTATACAACAAATTTATTTATTACGTTAAAACTTATGCAACATTTTTTTTTAGGTTAAAACTTATATGCAACAAATTTTTAACGTGTAATATTCAAGAAAATCCACAATTAGCCGCATGGGGTAGTAACAAAGAAAGAGAGATGGAACATGCTGTAATATTATTATACACTCCGTCGAACCCTCTGGACTCTTCTTTATATCCCTCATGATAAAACACAAAGCACATCTTTAGCTTTTAACGCACACCCAGCCTTAGCCATGGTGCCAGAAGGAGAGAGGGACAATTTTTTTAAGATGCACCGAATACAAAATTTGTCGAATACCAAATACCGAACATACAACCGAATACTTAACCTGCCGAATACCGAATACCGAATATATAACCGAAAACTCAAATTGCTGAATACCGAATACGCAACCGAATAGTTAAACTGCCGAATACCGAATACCCGGCACCAAACAATTTACATATTCGGTCGATTACCGAATTATTCAGTCCTGTGCCGAATAATGACCGAATACCAAATTATTCGGCCGAATACTTGACCGAATGCTCTGCCGAATTAATGCTCTGGTCTGTAAATTAAACATATTTGATCCAAATATGTGACCATACTGATTAACGGTAGAAAGAGTAGTTCACAAAGTTTCCTGATGATAAAGCGTGATGAAACGGAGGTAAAGATATACAACACACATTTTCGTCTTTCAAAAGACATAACCCTCCCCCTCACAAAATCTTCAGTTTCGTATCAGGCCTTGAAAAAAAGGCAATCGCTCATCATTTTTCTTTCTTTTAGGAGTATTAGAAGACAACTCCTCACAAACCAAAAACTAAATGCCTAGCTAAACGTACTTACATTAACCCAATTGCATAAATACAAATACTGAAAAAAAATTCGCCCAAATACCAACAAATCTTAACACTATTCGGCCGAATAACAAATATCGTTATTCGGCCCAATACCAAATACTTGAATTTTTGGCCGAGTAGGCCGAATACTCGGTGCATCCCTAAATTTTCTACGTAAATCCCATTGAAAAATTTCTAGTTCTTTTACATGCCACAATCGACATGAGAACGAGACATCACAGGGCCCTTCTCTTTCCGAAAATGCCAGGGGTGGCTGAGAACGGTCTCGAACGCGGGACCTCTGGCACATGAGACGGTCATGCTAACCATCAGGTCACCTTGCCACCTTGGCCCTTACAATGCACCCCTGTTAAATCATACACTAGGGGCCAGTAACGCTCCCCCATGAAAAAAAAATTTTCCACAATGCATAATTTACAATTTCAAAGCTGCTATTTGCCACAGAATTTATAAAATTTTTTGGTTTTGGCGAAATGTTATATATTCCCACTAAAACCACGAACGTCATTAAGGAACTTAAGAGAGTAAAAGAAGAAGGGGCAATTTCCATGAGGAAATTCCTAGGATCTTTTACATGCCACATTCGACATGCAGGGCCCCCACATCAAAGTTACGGGCCTGGGACTAACTACAACAGCGGGCCCCTCCCCCCCCGACTGAAATCGTAAAAAGGTTACACTACGTTATAATATTTGTTGGCCGCAATTGTGCTTAACGGATTGGTTCATTCATTAATCCGGACTCCTTATGTTTGAAGGCTTCACTGCCTAACAAGCTGAAAGGCTTGCTCTACAGTTCTCCCGCTCCGTACTCGTTGCCGCTGGAATGGAGTTGTTTGTTGGGAGTATAACAAAAATCCACAATACGTACAAATCGAGTACATTACTCATAGTCGTCAAAACACACAATTGCAAACAAAAATTTGTTTAGACCATGCGGGCCCCTCGAGTGACCTGGTCTGGGTACAGTGGGCCCACCTGACTCCCCCCCCCCCCCCCGTTGTGGGGCCCTGTCGACATGAATGATAAAAAAAAAAAGCACCAAAACTCTGATTGAATAGAGTGATTGACTAGGAGTTGAATTTCTACAATTAAAATGCAACGTTCTTATTATCAGGTTTTGTTCTGATTTAGATCCTGTTTAGTATTTTTACAAATTGTGTGTTTTAGTTATTGCGGTTGGGTCTCCCAAGTGTTTTTATTAAGTTTGACGTTTAGCGTTGTGAAAAAATATTTTGCTTGATAAAGAGTCGTAAACGTTGCATTTTAATTGCATAAATGTGCACCACATTTAAATAAATACGGGTGCAAACCTATTTACGTTGTCTTTTGGACTTACATGTCAGACTGTCTGAGCGGAGAATCGAACCCACGACCATTGAAACTAAAGGCCAGAGTCCTACCGCTCAGCCATACTGACATCACCACATTGGCTTTGCACTACTCAAACATTCGACATGAGCACGACTCATCACAGGGTCGTGGGGGACTTCTTAAAATAATAAGACCATGTCTACAAATGGCTACCGTGACTCTGTTACATAAACGATCATGCAGTTTGGTAAAACGACGTCGAAAGTGGAATTAGCTGCTTCGTTTAAGTTGGGTCTTCATAAAACCAAGAGTTCTCAAACCTCTATATATTCTTGGCTTAAAGGCGCCTTTTCACCTCCCAGGTGCAGCACCGTACAATCTTCGAGTAATATAAAGAAAATGGCGGTAAATTAAAAATGTAACAACATTATTCGCAGCAGCGCCACGATTTTCATAACTAAAACGCAATCACGTAACTCACATCAACCTACTGGATGGCGGAGAAACTGGAACGTGGATGCTGTGTTTAGATTGCGGGCAACGCTATCGAAATGATGAACAGGAGCCTTTAACTAAATACGTTTGTACTACATGCGTTACATAATTGCAAAAAAGGTGTTTGCGCCCCACTCCTCCCCTTCCATCAAAAAAGCCCTTTAAACTATGCATCAGCTACGTCATTGTCGATTATTGTCACCAAAAATGAACGTGATTGTTGGGTGGGTATAGTGTGAACGTCCTTGCTGAAATCTTATTTATTGCCAGATGAAATTCGTGTGTCGTTTGTCTTTCTATGGTCAAGTTATATTCGGACTTGATAACGGACATTCACCTGTTTTTTTACCCCCCCCCCCCCCACCCCTCCCGACCAGACTGAATATTGCTTCAATAAACAATAGCATTAATTTTCTAAAGAGAAAGAATGACACCTGCTTCGGTAAAAAATTATATTGCCAATTATTACATTCAACGAATAACACTTTCGCTGCCTTTAGAGACATTTCAGTCGCCTGAAACCATTTTAGGCCTAACAAGATGTCCTAAGGCGGGCCGTCTGGCGGCATTTTCTAACACTACATCACAAGCCAGCATCCAAGACCAACAAACTCTCTGAGAAAGTTAAGTATTACGTATTCGCCGAATCCATTATGTTTCGAGGTGAGGAAAAGTTAGTTCACAACCGCGACAGATACGCATTAAATTTTAAAGAGAATGGTTTGCGGGAGAAAGGAGGGAGGGGAGCGGGGGGGGGGGGCGGGCCAGACAGCGTGTGAAGGCATCCATCAAGCATGGGCTATTGCCCCGCTCACCTACCGCCATGTGAATATGATTGACAATAGACAAAAAAAAAAGTTATAGGAAACTGAAAAAAAAAGTAATTAAAAATTCGTATCGTGTTGCTTTCCTAAACAATGCCCCATGAACAAACACGTTGTAAATAAGCTATTAAAACATTGATTACAAGATGATGTGATGTGGATGGTTTAAGTTTTAAATTCCGTTGCAGTTTTTGCTCCATATTAAACGAGGAGGAAGCAACGGGAAGGTGTTGTTCTCACTCGACCGTGGTTCCATTTAGAAAAAAAAAAAGAAAAAAAAACAAACAACAAATGCCTCGTTAAAATTTGTAGCAACCATCCAGATACTGAGGAATTATTCGTCGAGAAGCGACGGTATTCGTTTCTTTTACGGGTTTGGCCAAGAGCAAATACGGTAAATGCCATACGCGTCCACAGGGCGTTGGACTATCCATGTTGTAATGCTTACTTTGTATTCCACCGTTTGTACAGCAAGGCCGTCTGGGAAAGAAGCAGCAAGTTTGAGCTCCTGGCTCCAAGCCGCTGATTTAACATCGGCCAAACCTTATTTTACCAAACCAATGCTGAGAGGCTTTAACTTCCTGGCACGAGTGAGAACTGGCGTAGGGTCGGGAGGCAAGACACGCAATTTCTTCTCCAGTGGGCCTTGGCTCGTGAAACAAAATCCCGTTTGTTCGTTTAAACGCTAGTTCTTGAGAATTGACACATGCTTGGACTGTCCGCAGCACAATTAGGGACAATTTTTCACACATACTTGTTAAGTAAAAACCTACACAGCGTAATTTTTAAAGTACGTTTACCGGAAAAGTAAAAACGGACACAAGTTCGACGATTGGCCGCATGGGATCAGTACGAACGGTTGAATAAATGGTACAACTGCGTTTGAGATTCCTGCTTTCATGCCGCTTGCTTCTTTCTGGGTTAGCCCAACCCATTGTGAACTGTTTCAGAGTTTAATCAGGGTGCACACATCAATGGGAAATAAAAATTAATCTCTTTTAAGGACGTCTTAGAACTCACCATACTAAGTTCAAGCACCTTTTTTACAAAAAAAAAAAAAAAAACAACTTATTTTCTTCCGATTTCTTACAGAATGGCAACCTTTGTTCAGAGCTATACTTATTCGCAGCAAGTTCAACGTCAACAGCATCATTAACATTTTTTTCTTTTCTCGTGGACTTTTTCTTAATCCGTTAAATTTAATCGATGCTGTAATTTTCCTGTAATTTTTTTCCCTTCCAAAACAAGTCCAAACCTTAAAGATAATAAAGCGGAGGAGGTTCAAGAAATTTCATGGATAAAAACGAAATTGACTGGAAACTCTAGGTCTTGCAATCCTAACAAGGCATTCTTTAGAACTTACTTTTGTCACTATTGTTTGCGCGATTAATATAAAAGATTGAACGCACCCATTAAACAGGGCTTGTACAGGGCCTGAAAACTTTGAAATGTTCTTGAATTTTCAGTTAAAATACGCAAATACAAATTTTAGCGCTTTCAATTTTTTTCAGTGCCCTGTGCGATCACCGTTTAGCGGTCGCGTTAAAGGGATATATCTCCCAGCGCCATTTTTCTCGATCCTCCACATCAAGTACGGCCCCAAAGGTCTATTTCCTTACCGTAAGTCTTTCCCTTGCTAAATCTCATTTTTTAAATGTGGCGTCTAGGAGATTTTCTGTTGAATATAATGGAACTTTATTTACTAACGATCCGTCACTAAATGATGCATTGCGCGCGTACAATAATCATGACGTTTCATCTCTGTGTGTACATCTACTAATTTTCTAATAATTACCATGAGATCTAAAATCTAATAGACTAATACAGTAAAAATTAAAATTAATTATTCCAATAGCTCGCCGAAGCAAAGTTATAAGACACTAGCCTAGAAAATTATAAATTGTGATTTTAAAATACGAGAATCATTCCGGTTTGTGGCGACACAATCGTTGACTTGATTCTGTCTCGTGTACTATTCACAAAGCCAACCGAGACAGCAGCTATGCGAGGACCGCAGCTACCACCCCAGCCGACCTTGGCACTGTAATTGTTCGGATGATGATCTACGCGAAGCTGTAATTTGGCACGCGGAATGTTATAAGGCAGGCCGAGTGTCCCTTTAAATCTCTGACATTAACCGTGTAAACGACAGTGGTAAACCCAAGTCAAGTTAAGTCCAAAAGAATGCGTTGTATGGCTACAAAGCGTTTCATGGGTTCATTCAAAACTCTCCACGTCTATGGCTGACAAGCAAGAAAATAATGACTTGCTATGGATTCTTCTTACAAAACTTTGCAGACTCAAAGTCCACAAGAACAAACCCATATCTAAACAAATTCCAAATACAATAAAAGCACGGGTGTTTTCTGATCCACTGCACTGAGCTTCAGTGGTGCCCGTAAGAAACCAACCGACAATTTTTTGTTTGTATGCCTTCCGTGTTGTGAGTCTTAAACCAATAATTTTTTTTAAACGCAATTTTTTGGGGGCTGGTAATTTTTTTTTTGTATCATTAACGTTGTATTTACTTAATTATCCCGCTTTGCATTCTGGTGGCTAGAAGCTAGAAATCACCTAAAATTCCAACTTGGCGAAGGTTTCAGACTTCAGAAGGTACTGAAAAAACTGATTCGTCATAAGGAATTCTTCATCTTATTGTTACTATTTACACGACTGCAACCATTTACCCAAACGATGTCCAAGATAACTAATCCCGCTATACTAGTGTTGTTACCGTTTATAGTAAGTAGTGTTGTTGTTACCGTGACAACGGCACCTCTTGTCGCCGCGATTAAATTCTAGCTGCGAGAATGCAAAGCTAGATCGTAGCATAAATACACCCTTACGTATACTTAGTATAACGTAAAATTTGGTTACTTTGTAAACATTACTTCATATGCTACGATCTATTGTCTTTGTTGAGTTCTTGATATACCCAACTTAGTGTCTCTTGTGCCACACACCGTCAGGTTATTCCTTTAC